>QEPC01003937.1:2453101-2485849 GCA_003113815.1 Sphenodon punctatus
GGGTTCTGTGTGCCCTTTCTGTTTCTAAGTTGTGCAGCTGAGGCTGGTCTGGAAAGTTTTCCTTAAATATTTGCATAAGCAGTTCCTGCATTCCTCCTGCTTCACTGCCTTCTTTAACTCCCATAATGCGTAGGTTACTGCGTCTGGATCTGTTTTCCAAATCTTCGCATTTATTTCTAAGCAGGTTCAAGGATTCTTTTATTTTTGTCAGGTCACTGTCTGAATTCAGTGCCTGGTCTTCTAGGTTAGATATCCTTTCTTCTGCTTGATTCATTCTTTTGTTCATAATTTCTAGCTTTTTATTTCCTTCTTCTACTGTGATGTTTACTTTATTAATTTTGTCCAGGACTTCCATCTTATCTTTTTGGGCTTCTGCCCTTGCCTCTTTTAAAATTATGTCCATGGTAGCCTGTTGCTCCGACTCCATGCTTCCTGAGGCTGTGTGTGTGTGTGTGGGGGGGGGGGCGGCCGCCATTTTTTCACTCACCCCTGCTGCTTCCTGTGTTGCTTCAGATGTTTGTTTCTGTTGCCAATATCGGGTGATTGGCCCTTTTTCGTTGTTTTTTTTGGGTGGGCTCATGCCCCCAGCTTTCCCCTTGCAGGGTCTTCACTTTTTTTTCGCTTATTTAGCCGTTTTTGTTGCTTTTTGTAGCGCGGTAGCGGGTGTGCCTGGGGAGCTCGGGATCAGTGCTACCAGCTAGCCGCGCATGCGCATTGGCCCCCCCTACTTTATGTATTTTTTATGTGGTTTTATATGTATTTTATATTTTTTTTGTTGGAAGCCACCCCGAGCTGTTCTCAGGAGGGATGGGGTATAAATCTAGAAATAAATAAATCTTTTCTCTTAGCTAATAATTCCCAACGAATGGTCTCATTCTTGCTTTCTTTCACTTGCATTCCAGCCCCTTAATCATTTTTTTCTTAAGAATCCACTCCAATTTGTTCCCACTCTTCTTGAAGTGGAGCACCAAAACCAAACAGTACTCCAGAGGAGTAAGTACCAAGTAACAATACTAAATGGCTTCCAGCATTTTGGGTATGAAGCTTCTGCTAATGCAACACCTCAAAATGGCATTTGACATTATTGCAAGTCACAACACTCATGTTTGATCTCTGATCTACTATAAAGCCCTGTCACGTCAATCACGTCTCCTTCTCTGACAGGGATAACTGGTTTAATGCACAAGAGGAATTCAGTAGAGGTATATACTATTCGGTTTCCACTTCAGAAAGATTTTGGTCAATCTCATAAGAAACCTAAATAAATGTGGGCTACCAGGTACTAGTATTAAGTGGGTTCACAGTTTGGCTTAAAAGTTGCACTCCACTTATGAAAGGATGGGTATATCAAGTCAGGTTCCATGGAGGTTTAGCTTGGGTCCAGTACTCTTCAGTGCTTTGGAGGAAGTAGTGGAGAGTATACTTGTCAGGTTTGCAGGTGACACAACTGGGAGGAGTTACAAACCCTTTAGAAGACAGGATAACAATACAAAATGATCTAGATAAACTTGAGACCTGGACCGGAAGAATAAAATGAGATTTAACCAGGACAAATGCAATGAAATATGGCAATGAAAAAAAAAAAGATGCACGGGTATAAAATGAAAAACTCACCAGGCAGTAGCACCAACCAGAAGGATCTAGGGGTTATATTTATTTATATATACATTAACTTATTATCCCACACCCTCCAGCCTGAAGACCACTCAAGGCGGCTTACATGTAGCAAACAACCACAAACATTATAAAACACAATAAGAGTTCAGAATACTATAAATACCATTTAAAATATAAACTAAAGAGGAGCTATGAATCCCCATCCCCAACCCACTAACCATCTCCTCTAACAAAAGCCTGGTGGAATAGCCAGATCTTAAGTGGTCGCCACCAAGTACGCCCTTCCCCATGGTTGCCACCTGAGGTCCTCCAGGTTTCTTGGGTGGCGACCATGGGGAGGGTGTTCTCGGTGGCTGGTTCACGGCTGTGGAACTCCCTCCCAGCGATGGTTGTCTGGCCCTGGATCTCCCCTCCTTCCGGCAACAAAGTGAGATCTGGCTGTTCCGCTTATATTTTATTTTAAATGTACTTTTAGTATTCTGAACTTTTATTGTGTCTTATAATGTTTATTTATTTGGTTTTTTGCTACATTTATGCTGCCCCAAGCTGCCTTTTGGCTGAAGGGGGTGGGATACTCCATTTACGTATAACCCCTAGATCCTTCTGGCTGGTGCTACTGCCTAGCGAGTTCTTCATTTTATACCTGTGCATCTCTTTTTTTCATTACCATGTTTCATTGCATTTGTCTTGGTTAAATCTCATTTTATTCTTCCAGTCCAGGTCTCTAGTTTATCTAGATCATTTTGTATTCTAATCCTGTCTTCTAAAGGGTTTGTAACTCCTCCCCGTTGTGGCATCTGCAAACTTGATGAGTATACTCTCCACTACTTCCTCCAAAGCACTGAAGATTATTGGACCCAAGCTAAGCCTTCATGGAACCTGACTTGATACCCATTCTTTAATGAATACGTGGAGTGCAGCTTTTCAGTCAAATTGTCAACCCACTTAATGCTAGTACCTTGTAGCCCACATTTCTTGAGGTTTCTTATGAGATTGACCAAAACCTTTCTGAAGTGGAAACCGAATAGTATATACCTCTACTGAATTCCTCTTGTCCATTAAACCAGTTATCTCTGTCAGAGAAGGAAACTTGATTGGCTTGGCATGATATTTGTTTTTAATAAACTCACATTGGTTGCTAATAATGACCACCTTGGTTCCAAGATTTCTTCAGATAAATCCTTCAAGATCATAGGGTGCAATTCATCAGGCCCTGGTGATTTAAATGCATTCAAACTGTCTAGCTGATCTGCATCCCCTCCTTAGTCTTGTTAATTCAAGTCAATCACAGCTTATTTTTTTTATGAAGACTGAAGTAGGTATTGAAAAATTCAACCTTCTTTTCATCTTCCATTTGTTCCTTGCTTTCCCTGTTGAGCAGTGGATCACAGCTTCCTCTTGCTTTTAACGTATTAATAAAACCCCTTCTTATTGTTTCTCATGACCCTTGATAGTTGAAGTCCATTATGTGCCTTTGCCTATCTGATTTGCCCAACTAGGGTTACTTACCTGTGACCTTAGTTCTTCAAGATGGGCTTCATCACTCACACCAGTGGTCTCTGTGCCTGCATGGTACTGGCTGGAAGCTTCTCCAAGCAGTTTATCTGCTCGCCCTCCGAGCCTGTGCCTGATTGACCACCGTTTTGGTGGGTTTCTGGAGTCAGTGTACAAGACAGGGAGGGACACGTGTTACCTCAGTTCCTTCCAACCTCTACATCAATTTTTTCTTTAAGTAGATGCAGAGGGGAAGGTGGGTGGGTGGTGTGAATCATGGAGCCCATCTCACAGAACCAAGGTTACAGGTAAGTAACCCTTGTTTCTTCTTCGAGTGGGGCTCCGTGACTCATACCAGTGGGAGATTTAAAAAAAGCAGTCTCCCCTTGGGAGGTGGGGGAAGAATCTACTTGAATAGAGACTGAAGGACTGCTCTCCCAAAGTCAGCATCTACACGAGCTGCAATGTCCAGAGCATAGCATTTGACAAAGGTGTGTGCGGATCTTCATGTGGCTGCTTTGCAGAACTGTTCTATAGGGAACTTGCGATGGAAGGCAGCAGAAGTACTCATAGCTCGAGTCCTTTTAGACCCTCTGGAGGTTGTTTGTTCGATAGAGTGTAGCACAGGGAGATGCATTCCACTAACCAGGACGAGATGGTCCGAGGTGAGACCTGGTTTCCCAGCGAAGGCCTTCCTGTGGTAACGAAGAGGGAATTAGATTTATGAAAAGGTTTAGTCCTTTTGATGTAAAACGACAAGGTTCTCTCGACATCTAGCGTGTGGAGAGCAGTTTCCCCTCAGAAGGAGTGAGGCCTTGGGAAAGACTGGTAATAAGCGGTCTTGAGACATATGGAATGCAGAGACCATCTTAGGTCGAAGTGTAGGAGGTAAATGTAGTACAATTTTATCATTGGGGAAGATCAGGAATGAAGGGAGTATCAACAAGGCTACCATTTCACTTGCCCTTCTGGCAGAGGGAAGGGCTACCAGCATGCAGACCTTCATCATTAGTAGATGCAACGAACAAGTTGTGAGAGGTTCAGAGGAGGTAGGATTAGTCTCCCCAAGACGAGGTTTAAGTCCCATGGGGGACAAGGGTCTCGAACAGGTGGGGCAAAGTTGTGGAGCCCTTTAAGGAAACATTTTAAGACTAGGTGCAAAAAAGGTCAGGCGACCATCGATGGGGTAGAAAGGTAGAGATTGCGGCAAGGTGGACTTTTACAGCCTCACTTGGTGGTTGGAAGGAACTGAGGTAACGCACGCCCCTCATATACCAACTCCAGAAGTCCCCCAAAATGGTAGCGAATCAGACCGTCTCTGAGGGTGTGTGGATAAACTGCTTGGAGAAGCTTCCGATGGCCAGTGCTGTGCAGGTGCAGAACCCATTGGTGTAAGTCACAGAGCTCCACATGAAGAAGAACACTCGTTTCCTCCCATTTCCTGTTTTCTTCTATTCTGGTTTTCAGATAATTAAAAAAGGATTTTGTGCAGCCATGTCTAGTGGGGAGGGGCAGCCAAAATAAGGATAACCTCTCCTCCTTAGGCTCCAGCATATTGCAAGGGTTAGGATGAATGTAGCAGGCCAGGTAAAGAATTCTGGCATTATTTTTGGACATGCTCTTTCCATGAACTCAGGTACTGGATGTGGCTTGAGGATGTATTTTTCAGTTACACAATTTGCTTATGCCTATATTTATTCCAGGCCAATCTTTCTACAACCACCCCTAGTGAACACAAGGCTTGATTTGTGCAATTCCTTCTTCTATGGGCTTCCAGTGGTGCTTCCGCATTGCATTCACTTTGTTCAGAATGCAGCAGCATGGCTGCTTACTGGTTTTGGCAGTTGTGATCAGATCAGACTTGCCCTGTGTTCCCTGCATTGGCTGCCTGTAGGGTGGCAAATTGAGTTTAAGATTGCACTTCTGGTCTTTAGGGTTCTAAATGGTCTAGGGCCTATACCACAAGACCTTCCCCATGAAATGTGCCCTACTGGTTATCTGCATTCAGATACCATCCACTGTTTGGGGATCCCACCCCGATCACACCCTAAGTCGGCAGCCAATCAGGTTTTTGCTTTGGCTCAATGTGAAGCTTGCTCTGTCCAGATGTTTATCTTTGTTTCTCCCTCCCTCCTCACTCTTAAAAAACACCCCCAAACTCTTATTCTCCAGGTGCTTTTAGAAGATCCACTGCTGGTTTCCCCTTAACACCCCCCCCCCCTCTTTCCTGTTTACCATATGCCTTTAAACTATTTTAAGTGGATTTTAGGTTGTTTTAACGTATTCAAAATGTGAAGCACTGCTAGTGCTGATGCATTATATACGATTTATTATTAGGATGCTGGTTTCCTTCCATTTCTCTCACTTTCCCCTTGCATGGGGTACAGCCTGCAATTGTGTGTCTAGTATTACTTTTTAGGGAAACTGCTAGCCCTCCTTTACTTTCTTCTCATAGGCTTTTTTCCCCTTTTTTAATTTAAAAAAAAATAAAATCTATTGACTTTGGTAGTAACTCTCCAAGATTGTTTAAGTCTGACTAGTCTCTCTCCTGTTTTTTTATAGGTTTGGGATTCCTGCCATTCTGCAGTCACTCATTCCAAAAGGTGCACATCATCATTTTTACATTCCCTCCTATTGGTCAAAACCAGATCTAAAATGGCCATTCCCTGGGTGGTTTCCTTAGCCTTCAAGAAAAGAAAGTTGTCCAATAATTTTTTGGACATTCTAAAATCAGTTGTATTATTTTTCCAACAGAATCAAACCATTTCCGTTTCCACTATGAAGTGACATGCTGAACCACCACCATATTTACAAACATTTTGCTCTCTTTAAAACGCCTGTCTATAGAGGCAGAAATGCAACATATGTAGGTAGAGAATTAATCTAAGAATCAGTAGATCACACACGCTCTTCCAATATTATATCAGATATATCAGGTTTTATGCTGGCAAAACCACTCTGACTTTGTGGATGATTGTGAATTGTATATTACATGCAAGTATTGTTCCAAACTGAACCAAGGAAATTTTCTCAGTAAGGATGGTGTAAGACAGGTCCATCTTAAGAATTTTGGAGACCCTGGCTCCTGTGTTGACTGGGGGAATCTACCATGGGAAACAAATAGAAAACTTTAGTAATTTGCACGTCCAAACTTTTATCAGTGGTTTACATTAACATGGTATCTATTCTAGCAGCATGGGCGTTTAACTTAGCAGACAAATATAGTATATAAATAAATCTTTATTTGTCGTGACATTTAGTCATTGGCAATACATCTCTACATACAATAATACAATTACATACGACCAACACAATAAAAGTAATTACAATTTATACAATGGTATAAACAACAAATACCCATTGCCCTTCCCTAGCAAGCCTTACTTTAAGGAAAGCGTCATAACAAACTGCCCTAAATTATAAGGAGACAAGTCCCAGCTCTTAACTCTCCTCTATTATCTCCTGGCTCTTAAGCACATAACTTGATTACCAAATATTGCTACTCTCAGCGTTAAATCCAATGTCCTATCATCCAGACAGAGACTGTATCTGTCAAGATAGGGGAAAGTAGCCTGGGCCTCCCTAAGAGCTAGAAGGAGTTCACCCCTAAGTTCTCCATATCGGGGGCACGCAAACAGAATATGGTTAGAGTCTAATTCCTGCAAAAAGCAGGACTGACATGTTCTTTCCTGCCAAGGCACACCCAGGTATCGACCCTCCAAAACCGCTGATGGGAATACACCGAATCAGAGGCGAGCAAAAGCCCGTCTCAGTGGAAAACTGGGCCAGGCTATTAAGTAACTTGTATCCAAAAGAGGTTCAGTAGGGGGTTTATAAAGGGGATTAACCCTCTGACACTGGAGCATATCCGCATCTACCTGGAGCTGCTGATCTGCCAGTCTCTGCTTTACCAGTATCATGGCTCGTTTTATCCCTAATGCAACCAGATAGTCAGGAGAGAATCCCAATTTCCCTAAGATGGTTCCCACTCGTTTCCCCTTCTGCTCGGGCTCTGTTCAAAAGAGAATTATCTCTCTGAGGAAGACTTTCGATCTTTAGCCAAAACTTTATAAGGGCCTGGAGTGCAAAAATCCCAATAGGGAGGCATCCAGTTTCTAACCGAAGGAAAATCTGTAGAGTTCCACGCGGGACTCCCAGAATAGTCCTCAGAAAACCATTTTGAAGCGATTCCAACTGATCCAGGTATTCCAAACCCCATACAGAAAAAGCATATAGAAGTTGGCCAATCACCTTTGCACGGAAGAGCTGGAGTGCTGGTAGCAACAGTTTTTCCCCTTTCCCAAAATAGAACCTTCGGATGGCACACG
The DNA here is from genome assembly GCA_003113815.1 of Sphenodon punctatus. Taxonomy (NCBI): domain Eukaryota; kingdom Metazoa; phylum Chordata; class Lepidosauria; order Sphenodontia; family Sphenodontidae; genus Sphenodon; species Sphenodon punctatus. The sequence continues at coordinate 2,460,541 of QEPC01003937.1, forward strand.
CCGACTGCTTGGCTCGAATCTTGGCCTGAGACCACTGGACCCTCCAGGTAGGAACACTAGAGAAGATAACTCCAAAGGTACTTAAAACTGGGCAATCGGATGATCACTTATCTGCCACTTACGGGACTTTTTGGACTGCCCATGGCTAACAATCAGTAACTTGGTCTTCTCATAGTTGATGGTGAGGCCTTCTCTGAAGCAGTAGTCTCTGACCTGAAGCATTGCATGACGCAGACCCACCAGAGATCGTGAAATAAGAACCGTGTCGTCTGCATATAATAGTGATGCTATCTGCCTACCACCAATACGAGGAGAATGGGAGACTACCTCAGCTAGATAGATGGGGAGATTGTTCAGAAAAATATTGAACAGGACGGGAGCCAAAAGGCATCCCTGCCCTTACTCCCTTACCTACCTTCACCTTCTGAGACAGCGCATCCTCCCTGGAACATCTAATTTGTAGTGTGTTGTTTTCATGCAGCTTCATCAGCAAAAAAAGCAGTCTTGGTTCCATCTTAAGGGCCTTCAACTTTGCCCACAACCGATTCCTACTGATCGAGTCAAAAGCCATCCTCAGGTCGATAAAACATAAGTATGCCTTCAGGCCCTGACTCAGAGTCTTTTCTACCAGATGGGTAAGAATCATCACGTGATCCACTGTTGTACGGGTTTTTTGAAACCCTGCCTGCTCCGATCTAATTATTTAATTATCATCCAACCAGCTTTGTAACCTCAGCAGCAGCAGCCTTGAATAAAGTTTCCCCACAATACTAAGGAGATTTATTGGGCGATAGTTCTCAGGGACCCCTTGATCTCCTTTTTTATATATGGGAGCTATGATACTATTGGCCCAGGATTTGGGAATCTGACCGGTGGCATTTATTAAAGTAAAGACTGGTGCAGCTTAGCCCACCAATCCGGGGCTTCTTTTATGAGTTCTGCCATTACTAAGTCGGGGCCTGGGGCCTTCCCGCTTTTAAGATGTAAGATCAATTCCCTAACTTCGTCTACTTGAACCGACAGCCAATGTGAGAATGTATCAGGTTCCTCAATCGTGAGATGGGGGAAAGGGGAGGATAGTTCTGAAAAGACACCCTCATAAAACTTTTCCCACACCCCTGATGGAATTTTCACAGATCCCTTAGACTCACCTCCCAGTCTTATCTGTCTAATAAGACCCCAAAACTGTTTGGAGTCACCACTTCCTGCTGCCTTTTGTAGCCGGGCCCATTGCTGCTTCTGGTACGAAAGCCGCTTCACAGAGATCAAATGGCGATATTGAGAACGGGTTTCCATCAAGGCTCTCCTAGCGGTTTCTGACGGATGTTTCCTCAGGCACTTCGTTTTTTCCCTCAAGACTCGCCGTTGGAAATAACATATGCCATCAAACCATCCCGGGGTTCTCATGGGGCAGGTCCGGACTGGCCCTCCGTTGGAAAGAAGTGGGTTAAGCCGGACTAATACTAACTCAAAACGTTCCAATGCATCCAGAACTAATCTGGTGGCACACATGTTCCATGTCAGATTCGGAAATTTGACCCAAAAATAATTGGGCAAGGCGATCGGACCAACGGATCCTCCTGTATTCAAGAGCTATATCCGGGGGGGGGGGGCGTACAGCTCCACCTCCTGGGGTGGGGGGGAGGATTCGTTTTTTGGATTCCACCACAAATTAATAATAAAAAAGTGGGTTGTCTCAATACTAGGATGTATTTCCAATCTCTGGGTCCTGGGCAGGAAGGAAGATGAGACCAAGAAGTAGTCTATGGTACTAGAGCCTCGTTGTGAGTGGAAGGTGGAATGACCTTCCCTATCCCCTTCTAGCCTGCCATTCAACACTACTAACCCTAGTTCATCTGCTAACAGTTTCAAGGCCCCAGCATTTACATTTACTGTTTTACCTTGAGCCTTCCGTAAGGGAGCCAAGTGGGGACACAAAGTGTTCCCCACATTAGTGAGGCCCTGCCATTCACCCACTCTAGCATTAAAATCTCCTCCCAGAACCAAAGCGGTCCTGGGGAACATCAACCTAGCCATCTGAATCTCATAGGCGATTACTCCCCACATCTCTTTACAAAAGAAACTTGATGAAGGAGGGATATAAACGTTCCCTATCAATAAATCCTCTTCCAAGGAAAACGTACAATAATAAAGGGCAAAATAGCATTTGTAACTATTTATTAACTTAAAAGAAACCACATTGGAGGAGTTAGGAGACAAAGGCCAGGCCACCACTCGGTCTCCTCAAGTCCCTGGAGGAGGTTGCCTTAATTGAGTGAACTCCGATGCCTTCAACTTGATCATCATCACGGGCCCAGGTTTCCTGTAGCAGGCATAAAAAGGCAAAAAAGTTCTTCATCCTGCTGGCGGGTCCACCAGCCCAAAATGTTCCAGGAGGCAATTTTGAAGGCAGAGTTAGATGGTTGTCATAAAGGGGCCTCCACTTGGCAAGGCGAGACAGACTGGCCTGTCACATCAACTAGATTCCGGACTCTGGCCACAGAATCTATATTAATAGCTGGGATTGACAATAAATTGGTAGCAACCTCTACAGATGGCAAATTCTCCAACAATGTTGGGGATGAAGTTAATTGAGTGGAGCTCTCTGACCTACTCGTAATTCTCCCCATTGGCTGAGGATCAGCTCTCAAAAGGTAGGTCCTGTACGCTATCCCTAAGACCAACTTCCAGGTCCAGAGAGACCCCTGGTACCTTAATTGTTGGACCATAGGGTAGTCCAGTGGGGACTTAATCTTCTCCATTCACAGGAGCATGGTCAAAAGTCATCCTCCGTAGTAAGGGACTTAATCTTCTCCATTCACAGGAGCATGGTCAAAAGTCATCCTCCGTAGTAAGGGAGTCAATTGATTATATGTCAATTTTGAGGGCTACCCACTTGGGTTGAGATAATAGATCTTTTGGATTGAGTAGGAAAAACACTAGTCTCAGTGGGAAAAGTACCCAATTTTAGTTTGGCCAGCTGAAAACACAAAGAGTTCAGTTTCGTCAGCATACTAAACTCCATACGACCAAGGTTACCCTTCGGTGGGGGAACACCGTGGTTCCTAGGGAGCTGATTGGACCTTTGGGGATACTGGACATCTGCCTGGAGTTCAGCCACAGTAGTTTCCATACCAGCCCCTCCACCCACGGATAGTGAGTCCACAACTGACCTCCTTGTTTCAAGCCGGGAGTGTTGAACTGAGAGATCACCCACTGGGGAAACCTGATTTACTTCCTGCTCACGTACTTCCAAATTTAACAAGTTGGGAGGGCCCGTACTTGGGTGGGAGAACTTTTTTGAGGAGGCCTGGAGCATTTTCCCACCCAGCTGAAAAAATCTTACCTGAGCTAGATTTAAACACTTTGGAAATGAATATTGATCTCTCCTCCAGGGAGTGTCTCGCATCCCAAATGGCTGCCATAATCGCCAATGAGGAAAACATAATATTCACCACCTGCCTATCCCGGGACATCACCAGCTGATCCATAGACAATATTGTATCTAGTGATAGGGAGGTGCCTCATAACTGGAGAATTTAACAGCAATCTAAGGTACTCTGCAGCGTCTAAGACAGTATTCCACAGGGGAGGGGGGACACGACTGCCATAGAATGGCAAAATAGTGAAAATTAAGTTTAAAGGCAGAGGACTGTAAGAAACAACTTGCTCAGACAGAGATGAGAGGGAAAAACCATGTGGGGGTCTCGGTCTCTTTTTTGGCCCTAACTGCAAGACATTAGGGGGATCACCCGAGTTTAAAACCTCAGGGAAAGTTGCCAAATTTCCAGGGGGCATCACCCTTTGCCCAAAATTCAGATATTGTCCCACACCCACCGCATTAGGCTGCGGGGGTTTGTTCTCCAAATAGTTCCTACCAGAAAGGACCATCAGATCCAGTTTTTCATGAATTTGCTGCACCTGGGAACACATAAATCGAACAGATTCCGCAGTTACCCTCACNGGGGGGGGGGCGTACAGCTCCACCTCCTGGGGTGGGGGGGAGGATTCGTTTTTTGGATTCCACCACAAATTAATAATAAAAAAGTGGGTTGTCTCAATACTAGGATGTATTTCCAATCTCTGGGTCCTGGGCAGGAAGGAAGATGAGACCAAGAAGTAGTCTATGGTACTAGAGCCTCGTTGTGAGTGGAAGGTGGAATGACCTTCCCTATCCCCTTCTAGCCTGCCATTCAACACTACTAACCCTAGTTCATCTGCTAACAGTTTCAAGGCCCCAGCATTTACATTTACTGTTTTACCTTGAGCCTTCCGTAAGGGAGCCAAGTGGGGACACAAAGTGTTCCCCACATTAGTGAGGCCCTGCCATTCACCCACTCTAGCATTAAAATCTCCTCCCAGAACCAAAGCGGTCCTGGGGAACATCAACCTAGCCATCTGAATCTCATAGGCGATTACTCCCCACATCTCTTTACAAAAGAAACTTGATGAAGGAGGGATATAAACGTTCCCTATCAATAAATCCTCTTCCAAGGAAAACGTACAATAATAAAGGGCAAAATAGCATTTGTAACTATTTATTAACTTAAAAGAAACCACATTGGAGGAGTTAGGAGACAAAGGCCAGGCCACCACTCGGTCTCCTCAAGTCCCTGGAGGAGGTTGCCTTAATTGAGTGAACTCCGATGCCTTCAACTTGATCATCATCACGGGCCCAGGTTTCCTGTAGCAGGCATAAAAAGGCAAAAAAGTTCTTCATCCTGCTGGCGGGTCCACCAGCCCAAAATGTTCCAGGAGGCAATTTTGAAGGCAGAGTTAGATGGTTGTCATAAAGGGGCCTCCACTTGGCAAGGCGAGACAGACTGGCCTGTCACATCAACTAGATTCCGGACTCTGGCCACAGAATCTATATTAATAGCTGGGATTGACAATAAATTGGTAGCAACCTCTACAGATGGCAAATTCTCCAACAATGTTGGGGATGAAGTTAATTGAGTGGAGCTCTCTGACCTACTCGTAATTCTCCCCATTGGCTGAGGATCAGCTCTCAAAAGGTAGGTCCTGTACGCTATCCCTAAGACCAACTTCCAGGTCCAGAGAGACCCCTGGTACCTTAATTGTTGGACCATAGGGTAGTCCAGTGGGGACTTAATCTTCTCCATTCACAGGAGCATGGTCAAAAGTCATCCTCCGTAGTAAGGGACTTAATCTTCTCCATTCACAGGAGCATGGTCAAAAGTCATCCTCCGTAGTAAGGGAGTCAATTGATTATATGTCAATTTTGAGGGCTACCCACTTGGGTTGAGATAATAGATCTTTTGGATTGAGTAGGAAAAACACTAGTCTCAGTGGGAAAAGTACCCAATTTTAGTTTGGCCAGCTGAAAACACAAAGAGTTCAGTTTCGTCAGCATACTAAACTCCATACGACCAAGGTTACCCTTCGGTGGGGGAACACCGTGGTTCCTAGGGAGCTGATTGGACCTTTGGGGATACTGGACATCTGCCTGGAGTTCAGCCACAGTAGTTTCCATACCAGCCCCTCCACCCACGGATAGAGAGTCCACAATTGACCTCCTTGTTTCAAGCCGGGAGTGTTGAACTGAGAGATCACCCACTGGGGAAACCTGATTTACTTCCTGCTCACGTACTTCCAAATTTAACAAGTTGGGAGGGCCCGTACTTGGGTGGGAGAACTTTTTTGAGGAGGCCTGGAGCATTTTCCCACCCAGCTGAAAAAATCTTACCTGAGCTAGATTTAAACACTTTGGAAATGAATATTGATCTCTCCTCCAGGGAGTGTCTCGCATCCCAAATGGCTGCCATAATCGCCAATGAGGAAAACATAATATTCACCACCTGCCTATCCCGGGACATCACCAGCTGATCCATAGACAATATTGTATCTAGTGATAGGGAGGTGCCTCATAACTGGAGAATTTAACAGCAATCTAAGGTACTCTGCAGCGTCTAAGACAGTATTCCACAGGGGAGGGGGGACACGACTGCCATAGAATGGCAAAATAGTGAAAATTAAGTTTAAAGGCAGAGGACTGTAAGAAACAACTTGCTCAGACAGAGATGAGAGGGAAAAACCATGTGGGGGTCTCGGTCTCTTTTTTGGCCCTAACTGCAAGACATTAGGGGGATCACCCGAGTTTAAAACCTCAGGGAAAGTTGCCAAATTTCCAGGGGGCATCACCCTTTGCCCAAAATTCAGATATTGTCCCACACCCACCGCATTAGGCTGCGGGGGTTTGTTCTCCAAATAGTTCCTACCAGAAAGGACCATCAGATCCAGTTTTTCATGAATTTGCTGCACCTGGGAACACATAAATCGAACAGATTCCGCAGTTACCCTCACATGAGTGGAGAGGAACTTGGTCAAAAGGTCATTTCCCTGAAAAACACTAGTGCTGGGAGGCTGTTGAGGTAACAAAAGGCTTCCCTTCCGAAGACTAGTAGGGGTGGAATGCTGTGAAGAGGGGATAGGCTTACCATATGAAGCATGAGCAATTTGTCGGCAAAAGGAAGCCTCCGTGGTGGAATCAGAAGATACCGGGATGTCAGCGGCATCCTGGAAAGGGCCGGCGGGCTTGGAGGAAAAGAAGGACTCCAACCTTCGTTGCTTCTGTTGCTTGCTGTATGCCGGGGGAGAGGCAGCTGAGGGCTCCGGACGTAGTCTCTTGCTAGTAGCCATATCAAGATAGTGAAATTTCACAAGTAAAAGCAACTACAGTTGCTCCTGATGCTCCGGCCCACGCCTAAGTCCTTGCGCGCGCTGCCCGGCGCACGTCTCTGGCGCACCCTCCGCCGAGCCGGTCTATTTAAACCCCGGCACTGTTGCTAGCTCCGCCCTCACCCTGGTTCCAAGCCGTGCAGCTGTAACTGACAAGAGGCAGCCGGCATCCCCGCTCTCCGCACACCGTTTAACTTAGAAAGATTGCTTCCTAGATTATCAGGCAGTGAAGTTGAAAATTAAGGATTTGCATTTTGGTGAATTTGTATGTTCATGCTTTGGTTCTCTCTTCATTTTGTGCCCGAGTGTTTGCACCTTGTGCAAGGGCACATCTCATATACACCTTGTTTCAGCACTAGCTGATGGGTTTTAAGACTCTTTTAAACTGTGGACCTGGGCATGGGCCTCTTCGGCTGTGCCCAAAAATAGCACTAGCGCATATGAAAAATAAATAGTTATTATGTTTTCACAATATTCCCCACATTATCTACGTATTTACCTGTGCACAAAATTGCAGGTTCCATCAACAGGATCAATAATCCAGGTAGGACTGTCAGAGAGTATACATTTTGATCCAGCAGCAGTGGATTCTTCTGCAATAAACCTACAATCAATAAAGAATGACATGACTCAAACTCAGACCCAGTTCTTTGCTTTTGGAAGCAGTTACATGCATCTGTCTACACTTTTTCAAGTTAAGTATCCTTGTGTAGAGGTTTTCACAAGTAATCTCAAAATAAAATTGTTTACCCATTAAAGAACGCACACACTCACACTTACAATTTATTTACATGCCACCCTTCTCCTAGAAGGACTCAGCATGGCTTACAATAAACAAATATTACAACAAAAATACTAAAAAACCACTATAGCAATATGATAATCATAATTAAAAAAACCTAAACCCCACCCACTAACTCTCTCTAACCCCCATCTCCACCCGTCTGTACCCGTACCCTCCCCCTCTCACGGACGGGGGGGCATGGCATAGTCCTCATCTCCTCCCCCCTGCCCATACCCCTTCTCTCACTCGAGTGGAGTGTGTCATGGCATAATCCTTATCCCTCCCCCCACATTCTTGCCCATACTGCCCCTCTTACCAGGGGGCAGTGACATAGTTCTCCACACACATTCTCTGCCCATACCCCGCCCCCTCACTAGGGGGCTATGGCATAGTCCTCAGCCCTCCCCCCCCCTGCCCGTACACCCCTCTCACCAGGGGGCTGTGGCAAAGGGGTTTTTTAGACTGATCCGCCGGGGGTGTGTGATGTCACACACTTCCAGTGAGTGGTGGGGGAAGGGAGGACGACTTCAGATAGCGGGGGATGGGTGTGCTGTTGGTGCGCACCAACACCCATAGACTGCCCCTTCATGCCCCATCCCCCCACAGAGCAATTGGGAAAACCCCAGGTTGCTTCATGTGAGGGCATAGGTGGGCAGCGCATGGGTCATGGGAGCATGCCTCCGCCCAGCCACCTTCCGACACGTGCCACTTCCATGGGGATGTTGGATGTGTCCCATCTGAAAATGGCCATAGTCCTCATCCCTCCCCCTACACCTCTGCCCGTACCCCCCTCTCACTGGGAGGCCATGGCATAGTCCTCATCCCCCCCATGCCCCAGCCCGTACCTCCCCTCCTGGTAGTTAATGCTAAAATCTAATATCCATAGCTGCATTTAAAAACCAAATAGTCTATTACGAGAAAACGTTACTCTACTCTGCCCAGGCCTGTGCATCTTAATAGGGGTGGATACATTTGTGCCAACCCACCTCCTTTCAAACCCTGCTGCTCTGGGTACAGCTGCAAACATGCCATGGAAAGATATGGTTTTGTGACAAGCAGATGGTACAGAGGCTGCCTGAGCTATCCAGATTGCTGGTCCTTGCATAGCAGAACAACAGCACCTTGGCTACATTTGGGTTCCTCTGTGGCTATGGAGAGGGGGTGTGTGTGAGACTGATTCCAGTAAAGAACCACTTTGCATACGTATATGGAACCACTCCATACATATATGTATGGAGACAAAGTAGTTCAGCTGATTTTTCCTTTTACCAACTATAGCTAGTGAGATTACAAAGCTTTTGAGTCACACAGGGCCCTTCCTCAGGTATGCAGCAAGTCATAACTATATACTAAGCAAAATAAGGGCTGAAATAGGAGATTATATATATATTTCAGCTATATATATATATATAAAAAAGGAGTGGACTGCAGTGGAAGAATATATATTCAAGAGGCAATTCTTTTGATGGCTAATCGCTGAATAAAATTGAAATTGAATTGAAGAGGCAATTCTAAAAATATTAGACCGAAACAGGGAGTACAGCGGCTAAAATTACAGTCAAAGTTCCTAATGAGACAAAAAGCTATGTGGAGTGGATGCTCTCAGTATCCTATTGTTTCACATCTTGCCTGCAATTAATTTCACAGGACTTCTAAACTTCAACAGGTTTTTATGAACTTGAGACAGTCTTATCTATAACAATATTCTAGGGGTAGTTTTTATAGTAGTGCAGAGACCACAAAGAGCTATCTCCTACTAAATTCTGATGGAAAAAACCAACAGTATACTCCTCTCTGAAAGCAGCTTATAACCAATGTATGACTTCCTTGTTATTCCAGCTGGGAAAAAGTCCAGCTTATTCCAGCTTTGACAAGTTATGTCAAAGTTTATTTATTGGATTTATTAACCAAAAATCTTCAAAGTGACTGCCTAACATTACATGTGGATTTAGAGGTTTGATATCTGGCACCCATTTTAAAAGTTTCCTGTCTATCAGCATTCACCACACTGCTGTGCAAGAAATGTATTAGATTTTCATGCTTTATTTGCCTGCTGGGCTCCCTAGCTATTGGAATATTGTATTGTAGTGACAAAAGTGCTCAGATTTCTGAAGAGAAAAGAAGGAATAGACCATTTTCAAGACCAACTCTTCTTAAAAAGAGAAGCACTGTCACTGAAGAGTGTGCAGTTCAGTCCTCTCTGACAGGAAGTGGACAGTGCACTTCAAACACACAGGAGAAGAGTAACAGAATGGGCAAGTAGTAAAAACTAGGCAAGAAAATTTGTGAAATGAGATTATTGCAGCTTGAGCAGGGAGGAATATGGAGAAATATTCAATTCCTAATGAGAGGAGGCAGGGACGGGGAAAGGAAAAAAATGTTTCTGCTGCATTAAGAGTTGCATGCAGTATTTATTTTGAATACATTTATAATGCAACAGTTTATTGATACAATTGATTTAAATAGATCTCTACATACCAAAAATAAAGCCTCAGCGATAGCATTCGATCCTGTGCTCACTAGAGTCAATAGTAAAGCTCCCAGTGACTTTACTAATGTAGGATCAGGATCAGTGTATACATCACAATGAAAGGAAGTGCTTATTTGTAAGAATAATGTAATCGATAAAGAAGCCTGTATGATGAACAACTCATTCTGAGAAGAATCCAGGCCATGTCAGATTCTGAATTTTTGGGAAATGTCTAGTTTAAATCCATCAGAAGTATTGAAACTCATTTTCTCTGTTCTTTGAAGTACAGTGAAGTAAGAAGAAAAAACAGATTAAGCACCACCACCACTAGCCATACTATGAGACTCGCAGAGATCAACCTGCGCGTAAGTAGTTTTTGCTTTGCTATTTGCACTTAAATTGCTCAGTTTTACCTAGTGTTTGCAGTTCAAGATACTGCAAGACATAACCTACTCTGCACAGTGTGCTATTTCATAAACCAAATATGCATTTGGGTCAATACAAACTCCAACTAAAACAAGAAGAGACTTGTCTTTAAGAGACAATCACTCGTTATGTTAGATTATGCAAGCAGAATCCAGAAGAAAATCCACAGGCAAATACAAAGTGAAAATTGACTGTACTTGGTTAGGCAGCTCCCTTTGGAAGACTTTTCCATTTTTGGATCTATATTGATCCCAGAGGACTATTCCTGCTCTAAATAGCCTGAATGCTAATATTTTGATTAAGCCACTACTACATATGAAACATTTACTCTTCCAAATCATTAAGTAATCCTCAGGTACAGCAACACAGGGAAGTTTAGGCCACTTTCAGACATGGCTCCCCGCGTATATTCAGGTTGCAGCAGGGAATGCGTAGCCCAAATATATTATGCGGGGATTGGCTGGTCTGAACTGAAAATTTTATAGTCTTTATAAATCCTAGCAATTTATTAGTTTCTGACAGTGGAGCAAAAAACAGATTAGCATATGTCCTCATACATATTCACTCAACGTCTAGGGACAGTATTCTCAAAATCCCTTCTGTAAACGTCAGGCTCATATACTCTGTGTATGGGACACTACTGTGGGCCATTTTCTTACTAGAGACACTTACCTGTGTGAGGGAAACTTCTCTTTCAGAGCAGAAATAATTAGATTTTCCACAAAATGATCAGTTTCTGTGACAAGATCTGCTGCAGATGTTTTTGTAAACACTCGTTTTTCCTCTGTAAGAGCTTTACTAATAATCTAGAAGAAGAATACATGTATCAGATTTATTGTCAATGTCCTTCCCATAAACACTAATAAGCTGTATACCTTCAAGGTGCATCATGGGGCATTAACAAACAAGACACCCTCATGAATGTTCTCTTGTCTCTCCTGACAGTCGCCTTTCCCTTGTTTCCTCATCCCTTGTCTCAGACTGTAAGCCCCTTGCAAGTAGGGACCTGTCTAACTATTGATTGTACAGCACCAGGTACACTGCAGTTGCTGTTTAAATAAATAAATAAACACTGCCCTACTTTCACCCCCATTAGCCCTGGATTCACCTGCTAGTTTGTCGTGGGGCTGCCAGATGTTCCCACCGGGGCTGCTACACATGGCATCAACTGGGAATAATACTATGGCATTATTGGAAGAGGTGGAGCCCGCCGTGTGGGCAAATCCAGGACAACACATTACCCTGGGGCCACCTCCCATGTGTTGGGGGGGAGGGGAAGCATGAGGCACCCACGCAGCCATCCTGTCGGTTAGGGTGCTTGTGTGTTCAGCACCACGGAGTCACAGTGCCAGCCTAAAGTGTTGGGTGAGCAACCACAACGCGGGTGTTTTTAAAAGAGACGGCACCACACATGGTCCCCAACCATCCACACGGGAAGTCGCTCATTTGAAGTTGGCACGTAAGGAGGTACGCTCCCATGATCCACACACTGGCCAATGTCTCCTGAAAAATCCAGAGTGCCCCATGAGGGAACTGGATGGCCGGTGTGTAGACAGGGCAGCCGTGCTGGAAGCCGCCCGTGTGAAGCGCTCCCCACGCACCTCCTAAGCGTGGATGCCCCACACACTGATCACGGACCCCTTCCCTGCTGCTCTTGTGTAAAAACATCCTCTAATAGTGGAGGGGGAGGAGGGGTTGTGCGAGCAGACTGCGGCAGGGAGAATACCTGCCTGTTTTGGTCTCGCACAGAGCCTGTAGGTGGTGGCTGCAGTGGGGGGTGGCATGGAACAACCACAGGCTCCCCTCTAATTCGTTAAAACCCATGAATTCAAGTTTAAGTGGGTCAACTCCCCCACCTTCATCCTCAGTGTAGATCTGGAACCTCAGTTGCTTATTCAGCAGGAACTTCACTTCCTTTTAAACAAGGCTTTCATCTCTGAAAAGAAATTAATTTTCCTACTTGTAGAATTTTAATGAACTGAATATGTACACAGACTCCCATATGTAGGTGATATGTTCTGTGTCTGAGACAAACTGAAAAACAGGATGATTAGGAGTCATCCTGGTGGGTGGGTGTCATGTGTTTGCTACCTATAAGGCATTTAAAAAACCCAAAAGAAACAATGTTTCACAAACTTGTTTTCGAAAACAAATACTATCTAAAAAGGAGAAAAGATAACACAAGTAGCAGCAAAGACTGATCACCAAAAATTCATGATTTTTAAAAAATAGAAATACCTCTACGCTAGCTAGAAAGCCACACCAAAAAAAAAAAATCACCGTTCAAGTTTTTTTTAAAAACATCCAGGGTCAAAATTTTACAGAAACACAGTATTTTAAAACTACCTTTAAAAAAGCCTTTTATAAACAGACACATTGTCCTACTGTTACTTTGCATGAGGCTGGTACTTGGAAACCACCCAAGTTCTAATTGTAGTTCTACCACTTGTTGGTCAGAAACAAAAATAGAACACTTGAAAGGAGGGTTGTAAAGGGACAGTTCTGACATGTCAGCAGGACTGACTATGTAGCCTTGAGAAAGTGTCTTAACTTCTCTAGCTTCATCACCTGTAAAATGATACTAACTTTTCTACCTAGCAGAGGAGTTTGGAGGAGCTTAGCTTTGAAAATAAAGGTTGTTATGTTACACAGCAAAACAGTTACTGCTATCGTTTTCCTTAATATGATGGATATTATGAACCTGTAGAGCTAATGTATTGCTTTGTGTATACCATATGAATGTCACAGTGCTGGAAGGGAACTCAAGGGTCATCTAGTTCAGTGCCCTGCACCACTTCAGAACCTGCCACAGCTCAAAAGTCTGTACAGGAAACCCCCCCACCAATAGCTACAAGCAGAGACTGCTACCAACCAGGGCACACCGATTTTCTAAAATTGTTGTCTGTTGTTTCAGAGCAAGAAAGATCCAGACGTCCCAAACGGGTGAGCCAGAAAACTTGTGTGCAGGCCCCAGCAGACAGGCACTCGATATATAATAGTACCCAGGCTTCCCAGTTAAGCAGATATTTTACACACTTCTGCAGTCCCAAAGTTAATGAAACTGCTTTTGTGTCTGTCTGTTAGCTTGGGGCCTATGATATGCATTCCAACTGGATCTCCCAAAAATGTTTTATGGCAACTGGTGAAGAGATTATTCTACCCTGCCCAAACACACAAGAAATACAGGGGGGGTGGGGGGTGGGCTGCCTGTTTATTAGTGTCCACAAGCTAAACATATAAGTGGAGGCTGCACATACTACTGAATCTGGACTCCAGTGGGCCAAGTGTCTTGTTTATCAACACCCAGTGTCTCATCACTGAAAGCTTACTTTTCTCCAGCGGTATGGCAATATCCCTAGAAAGATCATTATTACTGTTCAATTTGGGCTGTAAGAGGGTGTGAAGAAGAGAACACTCAACAGAATCGCAGCACTAAGAGGTTTACTAAAAACATCCCGTCAGCTCAGCTTATATTAAAGCAAAATCCCTCACTGATATTCACCACAGTGCAGCAAATGTAACTGCAGCAATAGCATGCACGGCACTATCAAGAGCGTGCTAGTTAAAAAAACCCAACCCAACAGTGTTCTTTAGTGGGCAGTGTTCTTTAGAAGCTCTTCCAGCTATACATTTAACTGTCTCTCTGCAGGTTACTGTTTTATTTTTAAAAATGCTGAGAAAAGGGCGTTTTTTGTGGTCCGTGTAAACGCAAGATAAGGCAGCTTTGCCTCTTCATTTACCCTGACCCAGTTGGATCCCCCGCCTCCTGCTACTCTAATCCCACCCACTCAGAGATCATTCTCCCCCCACCCCTGACTGCTTCGGACATGCCAAGCACCCAGGTCGGGGACGGCGCTGCGTCCGTGCCCGAGTGGAGAGGAAGTTCCAAGGCACGTTAGGGAGCTGTCCACCCCCCAGGCAGCCTCTGCACCCCACGGCCAGCTCGTCGCTCGCTCGAGCTCACAGTAATGCAAGCCACGCCAATAGCCGCGATCCGGAGAAGAGAGGGGACAATCTGGCCCCCGGAGGCGCCGAGGTTTTAGAGCGCGGGGGGGGACGGGATTACGAGCAGTAAGTGGGTGGGTGTTGCTAACCTGTCCTGCCCGACGCGCCAGCTGCACCGCCACCTCCGCACACTCCTTCCAGGGGTCCCCTCCGCACTCAGCCGCCGCCTCACTGGGCTTCATGGCAGGCAGTTCCTCCTTCTCTCCACCCCAGGGCAGTTGCTCGCGGGTCTTCTCTAGTCTCCGCGGGCGTTTCGCCGCCGAGGAAGGACGCTTTCCCCAGCTCTCCCCCTGTACCAAAGGGGGCTCTTGCTGCAGCCCGTGAGGGGAGCGAAGCTTTGCAAGAGCTTCTGGCGGCGGCTGGAGCTGTCTCTCTCTCCCGCCCCTACCCCACTCTTCTGCTTTTCTCTCCTCTTCCCTCTCTCCGGGTGCACAGAGGGCGTGACTGACCCGGCCGCTGGGCGCCGCCCCCCGGAGCTGAGTGGCGGGGCCTGCCCAGCCAGCGGCGACGAGAGCTGCTGCTGAGACTAGCCTCCCGCCAATCGACCCGGGCTGATTTGAGGTGTGCAGCAAGGGCTGCTGCTGCTGGCAACAACAATACCGGCTCGTCGTGACTACTTAAGGATGTGGCCGAGAGGAGGAGGAGGCTGTGATGCTTAATTGCGCCTTTGATCTTCTCCTGGAGGAATGAGATCCGCGCTCAGTCGCTCGCTCTCTCTTTTGCAGGTTGAAGTTGCAACAAGAGCACTTGCCCTTTTGATTGCAGGGAAGGGCCTGCGAAGGGTTAACCAACGTGAGACTAGTGCCCTTGCAATCTTGCCTTCTTAAGCCATGTATTTATCCTTCCCAAACACCCTCTCATGTATCTGAAACCGTCCCTTGACACAGTTGGGGAACCTTTCCCTCCTGCCGGGTCACGCTGAAAATTAGTACAAGATCTTAAGGGACCTGCTTGGGCTGGGGAAAGGAAGAAAAAGGAGGCTCCATTATAATTGGCTCTACGGATCTGCGCAGTGAATCTATACGCTGTCCTCCAGTGCATGCCCCTATTTCTGCTCCCTTCCCATGAACTCACTAGAGGATAGGCCCTGGGTCAGTAAACCAGAGAGGAATTGGAAAAGGACCAAATAAAAAGCAGCAACAGGTTGGATTTGGCCCTTGGGCTGCCTGTTCACCACCCTTGCTAAAAACTCTGCTAATATTGGTTCCCTCTCAGACCAGTCTTCATCCTTTATTCAATCCACTTTGGTCCCTTGAAAGTATGCTATAGCAGGGGCGTAGCAACCATTGGACAAACAGGGACATTCGTCCCAGGGCCCGTACTGGCTGGGGGCCCAATATCCAAGGTAGCTAAGCCACCCTTCTCCCCCCCCCCTTTTTTTCTTTCTTTTTTTGGTGAAATTGCCACCTGAGCTCGCTAGGGGCCCTTCGGGCTGCTGAATGGGCCCCTTCCCCCTCCCTGCTCGTGTTGCAACCGTGGGCAGGGAGGGGCCCCATGCAGCAGTCTGCGTCAAGCCAGGTCACACTCACAAGCCTCATGGCTGGGCTCGCCCCCGGCACCACTTTGTGGAGGAGTCCTCCCCACCAGTCCAAACCTGGTCAGGGCGGGGTTGGCTCTAGGGAGGCCCAGCCCAAGCGGGAAGGTGGCCGACAGCAACTCCTCTCAGTAACTGAGTAGAACCACCGCCGGGCACCTTCCCGCTCCAGCAGCAGGCGGCCACCAGCAGACTCTGCAGAGAGCAAGTAAGTCCTGAGTACCAGTAGCCCACCACCCCTAGGCTGGTTGAGCTGGCAGGTGCTCCTAGGCCGGCCAGCAGCTTCACCACCGGCAGGAAGAAAAGAGGCGGGTCCATGGACATTTCTTGTCCCTGGGCCCATCCCAAGCTAGCTACACCCCTGTGCTATAGGATATATATCTATTTCCCCAGGCTCTTGAGGATGGTGTGAGTTGAGGATGAGTGGTGGTTAGAATCAGAGTGCTGTTGGTAGGGCACTTTATTCTTGTTGATGTAGTTGTAGCTCATGTATTTACAGTATTAGAAACAATAGATTAAGGGAAGTTTGATTAGCAGAGTTGTTACTACATTTTAGTTACAGAATAATTTAAAATATCCTCAGAAGTCCCTTTATCAGGATTTTGGTGCCCTAGGCAAACTGGAGTATGTATGTAACTTACACAGTCAACAGTGCATAAATGTTTTGCTGTTCTAAGCAACTGCCTGTAACTTCTGCCTATATAGTTTTGACTATTGTGCACAAGATACAGTATGTCATCCTTAATGTGAAGGGATATTACTTGCAAATAAGTTAGGGACAGAGAACAGAATCTGAAAAATGAGTGGTAGCTAGACATTGTTACCTGACTAGAAAATGCTCAAGTTTTAGGGTGAAATCTGGGTTTGACAAAGTTGAATAGGAGTTTTGACACTCACTTCAGTGGAGCCACAATTTTGCGCTTAGGCTGTACAACAGTATTAACCACTGTACTGAAGAGAGCAGGAAAATTAGGAATTGAAAAAAGGAAATAAAATCAAGCAAACCACCACCAAAAAAAAGGTAGGTTGGTTGATACAGCCTAGCTTTTTTAGTATTAGGTATATTTGGTATTAGATATATGTTTATATTGTAACATACATGGTCACCTAGGGTTTCTAAGATTTCATTTCAGTAGAGCTTTGACATTAAGTGCCTTGGGAACAGAGACTTTCTTAACTCTGAAATGTCCATAAATCCTTTTGTTGGTTTTCATAATGTGTACAACTACACACTGATGCAGGGCTCATTATTATTATTTATTATACAGGCACAGGAGTGCCTGTATAGTAAGGTGAGTTGCAAATTCTATTAAAATTGTGAACATTAAGTGAGAATACTTGAGATAGGGATGTGAAATGGCTTACAGATCATTGTGGTTAGGAATACATTGGCCATTTTTATATGCACGCTCCTCCCCCTCCACCCCCCGCCGCTCGGTGTACGGGCGGGTGAGCGGTGGGAAGGCAGTCCATGTATGCGGCCGCCAGTGGGCAGGGCGGCTGGGTGTGTGGCAGGTATGCACCTGTGTAAACACGGGTGGCAGGTGTTTGTGTGTGTGTGCTCCCGCCGCACACCCACCAGCACCCGCCGCACGCCCACCAACACCCACAGAGCCCTCCAACAGAACGGAGGATGCTCCGTGGGTGTGGGTAGGTGTAGGTGGGTGGTGTCTGTGTAAACAGGCACATGCCAACCTACATCTGCCGCGCCAAAACAACTATCCCTTCACCCACCCTGGTCTGTGTAAAAACGGCCATTGTGTCCAAAATTGGTGAAAATCACTTAAGAACCAAAAAAGCTATGGTGGTTTGAAAAAGTGATGAAAGTGTGTTTTTGTGGTGCGATCCCACTGGTTGTTTTTTTGCTGCAGCATAAGTGTTTTCAGATTGTTGCCTATGTGTTATAGTTGTGTTGGAAAAGTCAGAGTCAGCGTGGTGTAGTGCATGCTTTTCACATTTAAAAATTTGGTCGAGGCATTGCAGAGATATTAAGGTTTTAAAATCTCATTATAATTATTGTTTTGATAAGTAATTTATTGAGGAGCATGCTGAGTACAAACAGCAGAAGGTGTCCTGTCTCTCTCGCCCACTGTAGTCTGGCTGGTTAGATTCTCAGCAGCAACAGCAGAGGGCACCTCTGTCTCTCTCACTCACTTTAGTCTGCCTGGGCCTGGTTGTTGGAGTGCCTGAGCAGATATCAGGAGCCGCCTAGACAGGGGCTACTTTCAGTCATGCCCTCCCTGCGCATATTCTGGCTGCGGGGGGGAAATGCGCAGCCAGAAAAGGCATGGGGATCAGCTGGTCTGAAAGCCCCTCCCCCCCGCACGGCTTTGCCGACAGAGACGCGCAGGAAATCGAGCTCTGCATCCCTGTGCGTCTCTACTAGCAAAGCCGCGCAGGGGTGGCTTTCAGACCGGCCAATTTCCGTGCATACTCTGGTTACGCATTCCCCCCCCACAGCCAGAATATGCGTGGGGGGGGGAGGGGCATATCTGAAAGTGGTCAGAGTAAGACATGGGGGAGAGAGGAGGCAGCCATGGGTTGTGGCGCGGGGCACAGGAGAACATGGGGAGAGAAAGGGGGCAGCCATGGGAGGAGGTACAAGAGGAAGGAAGGAAAGGGGGCAGCCATGGGGAGAGGTAGGGGGGAACAGGAGACAGGGCAGCCATTGGGAAGCACATGGGAGAGGGAGGAGCCATAGGGAGGTGCACGGGAGGGGGGAATAGGGAGCAACCATGGGGGGGGAAAGGGGGAAGAGTGACCAGTCATTGGGTGCTTAGGGGGTGCACCTGGGAAGGAGAGCGTCCAGAATGGAATCCATTCCCTGTCTCAGTGCTACATGCCCTTCTCTCGCTCCCTTCCCCTGAGCTCATTCTGTCAGTGCTTGGGGGCTGGATCCGAGTATTTGAGCTATACAGACACTGAATTTGGTCACCTATCTGGTTTTGAACTGCTTGTCAAACCTCAATTTCAGTCCAGCCTCTGAGGGGGCTGAGTGTAAGCAGAACTAGCTTGTAGGACAGGGGTGGGGAACTTCTGTCTCGGGGTCCAAATGCAGCCTGGGGCAAGTTCTTATAGGGGCCTTTTTCCAGTTCCTGGATCTGGTCCCTGGATCCCTTTCCTGCCCTAAAGCCCTGAAAGACTGAGCCCAGGGAAAAGGAGCACAACTGGGGACGTGCACACAAGGAGAGGGGAAAATCCATGGCAGAAATCAATGATTTGTGCCTTTCTTTTCTTGAGTGCATCCTCACCCCCATTGTAGTTTATACTAAAATTTTCAAATTAGCTCCTGGGATCAAAAATGTTCCCCACTACTGTTGTAGGAGATGAGTGGTCCTGGGTGGATTAAAAACCAGCTCCGCTTCCTCATGACTCTATTAAGGGGTTTCCCAGGAATGGCCATGCTGGAGAGGATGGGCCAGATCCCAAAATGGGGTGGAGCCCAAGGGCAGTTATTTGGGTAATTCTCTTCTCTAAGGGATTTGGTGGTTTGTACCTAGTGAGCTGGACCTGGTGTTTTCTGGAAAAGGAGGTTCACTCCCCTGTCCCAGACTCTTGTCTTTTAAATAAGGAGTTGCTGCTGTTTTAACTCATATCTGTGCCCTGTGCTTCCTACTAGCCATGGAGGACACAATACCTAAATGTCCTTTCACTTGCACATTGTACTGACAGGCTAAAAATTAACTTGTGTTAATTCTATAAAATGTACAGGCCCCAGGTGGCCCTCGCCAGGACTTAAATTTGGGACACAGCTCAGGGATGGGGGTAGGAGGGGAAGAGTTTCCCAGCCCCCACCCCACTGATGGGCTGAGTCCCTGCTGCCGCTTTCTCAAATTTAAATCCTGGCGAGGGCTGCATGGGGCCTGCCTGCCGCCTAGCCCAGGATGGTGTCTGGGGGGTGTCAATGTGGCTCCCTCAGGAGTGAGAGAAGCCGAGCTGCCATTCCCACTGCCTCTACCCCTGGAGCCTTCTGGGCGCCATGGGAGCAGGGGCAGTGTGCCCTAAGCCTCGATTGCTGCTTCCTGATCTAGGTGGACTGCCTGCGCACTGGAGCTTGGACATGAAGGAGTGGGGCTCAGGAGAAGCCATGCTGCCCCAGCCTGGGGATGAGGGGAAGCAAATGAACAGTGTAAAGTGTTTTGTGGCTCTCAGTGATATGAAAATATTGGATTGCTGTTCATGGATTTGGGAACTTTGCCCATCCCTTCTATAATGAATCTGGTGGGTCTGTTCTCGACATTTTGATTGTTGCCGATTGTCATAAATAATACAGCTAGGAGCTAATCCCAGGTCTCTTGACCCATATCCATGCTCCGTCCTTTGTAACGTGTGGTCTAGAGTTTTTGAACAAAGTACTTTATGAATATATGTCTTTGCCAAATTTCTTTCATCATCTTGAACAATCTCCAAATTTTTCTTTCATTGCTCTTTCTATGTCATAACAACATACTACCTGTCTCAACAAGAATAAGCTAATATAATCTGATTACCCCACCTCCACTATTGTAGCTACCATGTTTTAAAACTATGTGTTCACAGACCAAGGGCGCAATCCTTATTTGTCCAGGTGCAGAAGAAGGTTGCATGCTGAAATGCTGCACTAGATTTGAGTGACCTGAGTGCCAAATCTTCATTTGCAGGGAGAGGCAGTTTGTGCAGCAAAACCACAGTCAGCGAACTGTTGCCTATAATGTGGGAGCAGCACTGAATTCTCCTGTGTTCCTGAGGGCATACTTAAGAGTGGTCTGACAGCACTTAAGGGCTAACCATGCAGAGGGATGTGCTGAGCTCTAGAGGGTGACACAGCATGCGTGCCAAGTGGGAATAAGCAGACGCCTCTTGCTGTGAATGAGAATTTAGCATTCACTTATGTCTAGTATGGCACTTTTTTTTTAATTAGTTTTTTTTTTGCAAGTACGTTTTTGTGGAGGCTCAGACTTGCTGTATGTCATCATTTTTTAATACAAAGTTAGCATACATGTCCATTAGTATACATCTTTCCTCTACCAGTATATGGTATTATAAAATTACTCGCATACACTGTCATTACTTTATATAACATAGAACTTTGATTTGCAACTGATGTGTGCGCAACCCTCTTGTACAACTGGACATGTAAGAATTGTGTCCCATATTCACATTTTTGTCTGTCTGAGCACGGAACCATTTTTTGGGGGGGGGGGCAGGGGGTCAAAAATCAGCTGGGCCCTCATACACACTAGGTTTTGGCCTAAAAGAGGCATTTGAGCCTGGTTGTGTAGCCAGCTGCTTCACTTCACACCATAAGGTCATGTGATAAGCTGTGATCTTGTCAGTGCCAACTACTAATGCCTATGATGAATCACTCAGCTTTACAAATATTTAAAGGTCTATTATTAACTTTACATTCAAAGAGACGAGTCCTGCTGTGACAGAAAGCAACTCTTTGCTCAAAGGAGTCCCTGGTGTAGAGCTAGCCGAGGATTAATATAAGTGGCAAGAAAGGTGTGGCTGGAGTAGCAGTAGGCGTGTTTGCATTGTCTACATTTTATTTTTGAAAGAAAGAATTTAGTCATTTATTCTGTTGGCAATGCAAAAACAATCCAGTATACCTATTTATGGGGGTTTTGGTTTATGTTTATATTTTTATGGCTTCCCCCTAAAGTGGTTTTATATTTGTGTTTTATATTTTTGTTTTAAATTGTAAAACCCAAGTAATGGTTTTATATTTGTGTTTTATATTTTTGTTTTGTTCTGCTTTGCAGAAGGGGCGGGGTATAAAATTGTATAACAAAATAAATAAATAAATAAATAAAATTTAAGGAAATTCAGTTGCTCAACCATTACTTGGGTATTACTCTGATGCAAAGCATAACATTTCTTCCTCATGCTGCTCAGGTAATTACCCACAGTTTGATGAAATTTGTGTTCAACGTGTGACATGAAATGGGAGGATGTTTGTGAAAACCTTAGCAAGTGTATTTAGGAGTTGCTTATCCAGAAAACAACTTTGAAAAATCACTAATACTTTATTAAAACTGCTGCCTACAAAAGGGAAATGAATGCTCTTCAGAAATAATTGTATATGCTCTGGAATTAAGTCATCCCTGCAGAGGAAAATTCAGCAGTATCCATGCATGAGTGACTCCATTAGAGGCAGGGAAATTACCGCAGTTCTCCCATCCAGAATTTTAACAAAATTCTTTTGCAAGTCCTTGTGAGCTCTGTTCTGTACCCTGAATTCTTGAGATTTTGGGGAGTAAAAATATTGGTGGATATGCTATTAGGTTTTGTATATTTATAATTTATGTTGGTTGTGTGGCCATATGGCATATGCTGTTTATTTAAAAGTATAGCCAAAATATTTTTTAGAAAACCAATTACAGTAAATAGTATTTTGAGAATCTCAGACATGTTCTGCAAAACTGTCGAGTAAGAGTCAAATTTCCAACAGTTTCCCCAGGGGTTTCCCTCTGACTGTTTATTACTTATTATTAGGCTATACTGAGATTATTCAAACACTCCTATAGCCCAATCCTACAAGGTGCAAAGAACATTATATAAGATACAGAGGGTGTTACCAAACGTGATGGTGGCCTGTTTGGGCCCACTTTGACCCGTGGGCCACCATCACATTTGTTGGGGGCAGTCCAGATGTTTGCCTCGGAGTTCTGCTGGGCATGTTGGTGGCTAGCCTGGGCTGTGATCCTGGAGACCTCCGGGGTCACAGCCCAGGCTGGCTGTCAACAAACCTGGGAAATGGCCCACCTGACTGGGCCAAAGTTGGTTATCACATATGGTAACCTGCTGTTCCCAGCCTGGTCCGGAGTGGGCACCATGACCTGCTGCCATGGTGGCCGTGATTTGCTGCCACGGCTGCCTGTCATGGAGGAGTGGGTGGGTGGGTGGCCAGCTGCACATTTGTGTGGTTCCCCGCCCCCCAGCACAGCTGCATGAATGTTTGTTCCTTATCCGGACCCAAACCTAACTGGGTTACCACTGGCTTCTCAGTTTAAGAGTGCTGTGTGCAATGGTACTCCACTGTCACTTGTTTTTTCACCCAGTCACATCTAGTCCAGCCCCCTGCACCACTGGAGGACCTGCCACACCCCAACTGTTTGCACAGAGAAACCCCACCAATAGCTACAAGTAGAGACTGGGACCAATCAGAGCACACCGATGCCCAAAATAACAGAGAACAATTTTAGAAAAAGAAAGATCCAGATGTCCCAAACAGGTGAGCCACACCTATGCTGCAGGGGAAGGCAGAAAAACCTCAGAGCCTACTAGTGCCAATCTGCCCAGAGGGAAAATTCCTTTCCAACTGATCATATGATGATCAGTTAGCCCCTGAGCATGCACGCAGGCCCCACCATCCAGGCATGTGATATACAATTATAGTGCCCAGTCTTCAGATTTCCCCAACGATCCCACCTCCAGCTGTGGACAACTTTGATACTTCAGGAAGAAAGAAAAAACATGTATTCTTGGGGAGGAAAACAAATTCCTTTCGTAGCATCAGATAAAAATCACATAAATTATGTGTTATAAATTAATCCAACTCTTTTAAAGCTATTCAGATTCTTTGCTCCCACAACTGCCCCTGGAAGCTTATTCCAATACTTCATGGTTCTGATCATTAAAAACCTTCTAATTTCCAGCCTAAATTTATTTATAACCAGCTTGTATCCATTAGTTCCTGTACCCACTCTCACCTTTAGTTTAAAGAAATCTTTTCCTTCTGTTGTGTTAACTCCCCTGATATATTTGTACAATGCAATCATATATCCCCTCAGCCTTCTTTTTGATAGGCTGAATAAACCAAGCTCTTTTAGCTTCATCTCATAAGTCCTCTATTCTTCTGATCATCCTGGTAGCTCTTTGTTGCCCTTGTTACAGTTTAAATTCATCCTTCTTGAATATTGGTGACCGGAACTGAACACAGTGGGTGTTAGCACACAGACTAGGAGCTTGCTGGATCCCGGAGCTGCTTTGTAACCCCCTCCCACTGGTGGCATAATCAATCCTTTGCTTCAAATAGCAAGCTGCCTTGTGCGGTCTCTGCAAGGACCCCAGCATATGGATGGCAGTTCCTGTGTGCTGCTCCCCTTCACCATAGAGTTGTGGTCACTCCTGCAAACACTCTAGGCTGTGACCTCAACTGTATGGTGGAGCATGCAGCCCACCCTGTAGACCTCCCATCAGATGGGAGGTGACCCTGAGACAACACATTACGCGGTTTGGGCCAGGTTACCCTGCATAGCGTGTCCTGCTTTTCTGGGAATAATGCCGGGCAGAGCTGTCCTGGTCAAAACCGGGACGAACATCTGGCAGCCGCCCTTCACACAGGCAGGTAAATTCAGGGCAAAGGGGGACCAATGTGGGGCCCCATCCCATGTGATGATAATAACCAATATATTCCAGCTGCTGTGTTACCGCAGCCTTGTACAGTGGCAAGTATACCTCCCTAAGGCCTCTGCTTATTCTTAATAGCCTGTTTGATATGATTATTCAACCAATTAGGTCTAGAATGCCTTCCTACAAGATATTTCCCCTTTCTCTACACAAAATGCCCTCCACTTCTATTTACTTAAGTGCTTTCCACCTTGCTGGATCAAGCCCTTAGCCAATGTTTCATAACTTCTAAGCCCTTTCATAACCTCTAAGCCCTGACTGGTTCCTCTAGACATGATTTTCATATTCTACACACATGCCCCTTACTTAAGCATGTCAACTCAATATAGTTTCATCCTGACAGGTCAGGATCAGACTATGACACCTGACTATGGATTGTCAGGTGTTCCATTATATGTATGAATGCTGTTCAGCCTCTCTTAAAAGCCACAATTCAGTGAGGGTCACAAGAAGAATTTTGTTTCCTTTTTTAGATAATGAGTGTAAAAGCTTGTTACTCCCCATCCGAATAAAAAACAGGCTGTAATAGTGGGTTTCTTTTTTCCCCAGCGAGTGAAGCCCTTATATGTGACATTCAAGTAGCTATGGTATTTTTCTTTGTTTCCTTTTCTAAGGGTTGTGTGCTTTAGTTGTGCAGAATGAATCAAAGCCAATTTTCCCCATGCCATCTGGAGTGCTGTATTATAATCTATTCTACAGTACAAACAACAACAACAACGAGGTCATGCAAAGGTGAAGCTGCTGTAACTGAAATGGGCTTCATGACCCTTAGCTGATGTTTTACAACTCCTCTGTTTTACAGTAACTGTACATTGAAAGAATTTGACATAATTACTGCACCGAAAACCCCCACGCTCAAGGTAAATTTAGTAGAATATATGCAATATATGGATGTCTTCGTGTAATGTTCCCTGTCAACTTCACAGATTTGATGGACAATCTCTTAATGGGAAATCAGACTACTAAAAGCTTTAATTAAAAATAGGCACAAAAAAAA
>QEPC01003937.1:2511739-2523405 GCA_003113815.1 Sphenodon punctatus
AAAAAAATTACAAAACAACTGCCAAGTCTAGAAAAATTGATGTGTAGATTACATGAGGTGGTTCAATAGAAAAGACAACATGATTATTTGAATAATGGTGAGAAATGGAAATCATGACATAAAATTGGTATTGTAACAGGGAATGTTTGATACAGCTTTGGTTCATGAGTGTGTGGGCGGGGTCAGAGGTTACCAGCACTTAACCCTCGTTGGAAGTGATCTTTACCATCACTTCTTTACCAAAACGGTGTTTCATGGCGGTGTGATTGGGTCACATAATTCAGTACTGACCGTGCACTGAAAGTACAGGATGAGGTGAACACCATTTTCGGCATAGGTCTGGCTTCCTTTGTCCAGGCCAGGAGAACATAAGATTATCAATAACACTATATTCTATTGCCACAGTGTGGGTGGCCGCCCCAGTTCAGAAGGGCCAAGGATGCATGGGCGCTGTCCCCACATGCTGTTTTGTCTTCCCCTGCATGGGGCACTCTGGCTTTTTCTCTGGTGTCCCGCGAGTGGCCATGAGTGGGTGCTATGTGGATCCACAGGAGCACACCTCCACTGACGCCAGCTTCAAACAAACGGGTGGTACCGTCTCGTCTAAAATGCCCTTTCTCTGATGATTTCATGTGGGAACATCTTAACTGTGGCCCTTTCAAACTGATGCCCGCCCGGCCCACGTGTGTGTGTGGCGTCGGTTCGAATGCTGTGGCGGGTGTGGGAAGGATGGGTGGTCATCTGTGTGAATGCCGTGGCTGGTGTGTGGGTGTGCGTGCATGCCCTCCCCCCTCCCCTCCCCTCCCCCCCCCATTACCTACGCATGGAGCAATGGGCGCCAATGCCAGATGCTCCGTGCATGGAGGTGGGTGGGGGTCTGTGGGAAAGCACCTCCACGCACTGCCTACCCGTCCCCCCATGTACCCATGCCCGTTAGAAAAGGGTGTAAGTCCCAGTGTGCAACTCGCATAGCTCAGATAGGAGTTACTATCTTTCAGGGGCCAGGTAAGCTATTTTGGCCACTGGGGTGCAAAACTCTCTCAGTGCAGCTCAGGATCTGGCCAATCTTTAAATTTATGCTAGATTGGGAAAGTATTGCTTTTGACTTTCCACCTGTAGAAAGTGCTGCAAAACCAAGCTATGCATTTTGAGCTTGGAAGGAGCTCTGATTTTTCTGTGTAAACTGTGAGCAGAATTGTACCCTTCTTTTGAGAGTCTTTCTCATTCTGTTCAGTCCAAATTTCAGTGATATACAGTTGCTTACCTAGCCACCATCAGAACGACCTTCAATTTTTATCTTTAAAAAAATCCACATTAGAAAAGCTCAAGCAAGATGAAGTTACACATTTTTCACATGTTAAAATGTGTCTGGGCATCTAATGATTATAATTTTAATTTTTATAGCACCCCCCTGCCTACATGGCACTTGGATCACTTTATGTTTTACATAAAAGTATAATATAAACAATTTAAAACAAGTCATTAAAAGAATATTACAAAATTGTAAGATAGGGGAAGGAAAGGGAGAACAAAATGCATTAAGGGGACTAGCGGTGGATCCTAAAAGCATCTAGAAAATATGTTTTCAGGAGGGAGGAACTGAGCCGAACATCTGGGGGGAACACTGAGGGGCCTGCCGCAAAGGCGTGATGGTGGAACCCTCAAAAGGCAGGTGGTTCCTGAACGCAGAAACTCATCAGTGTGAAGCTCCAGAAGAAGGTCTTGAATATAGCCAGGGTCTAAACTCTTCAGGGCACTGAAAACCAGCAGCGCAATCTT
The DNA here is from genome assembly GCA_003113815.1 of Sphenodon punctatus. Lineage (NCBI taxonomy): Eukaryota > Metazoa > Chordata > Lepidosauria > Sphenodontia > Sphenodontidae > Sphenodon > Sphenodon punctatus. Next base: position 2,513,519 of record QEPC01003937.1, read on the forward strand.
AAACTTGATCCGCTGTCCTACAGGCAGCCAATGCAGAGAACGCAGGGCAGGCATAATATAATCACAGCTGCCTAAACCAGTAAGCTACCGTATTCTGAGCCAGCTGCAACCGACAGATAAGCACTGTCGGTAGCCTGTAGACAAGGGAATTACAAAAACCAAGTCTCGTAGTCACCTATAACTGTAGGAGTCCATCTTGTTAACTAAGTTAAGGATTATTATGTGAAAATGACAACTTTAAAAGCACTGCAGTTATTGTATAATTTCCTCTATCAATTGCTACTGGATTGGTTAGCTGTATTTACATTTCTGCACTTGTGTAAAAGTCAGCAGGGTAGAGCATTATAATCTATAGATGAGCCAATTTATGATGGTTGGGGCAGGCATCGTGGACAGTGTGATCTATTGAGCGTATACCACCAGTGCTAGATTTATTCACTATAGTGCTATATGTGGATGATGTGGTGCTTTTTCTCTTTCCAAAGTGGGTATGCATAGAACTTGCACTGAACGATTACTGCACCATAAACCATCTAGAAATTAACTGCGCCAAAATGAAGGTGATGGTATTTGCTAATTATTTTGCTCCTAGTAGATGGCAAACTGGGAACCACGCTATAGAGCAAGTTAAGACATATAAGTATTTGGGGATATTGTTCCACTACCTTGGTAACTGGACAAAGCATTTAGATCTGACAAAGTTGAAAGACCAGGCGGCTCATGGAATATTAAGGTTCTGGAGAACCGCAGGTGCCAAGTTAGTCAAACCAGTGGTAAAACTTATAAATCAAAAATTGATCATGCAGATGATCTATGGTGCGGAGGTGTGGGGCCATGCATAATCCCCTGGGCTNTTTTTTGAATGTCTTTGGTTCCATGAATAGGCAGTCCCTCTCTAAATAATATCTGGTAAATGTCAGACTTTTTTTCTTTTGTTTTAGGTAAATACTCACTTTATAAGAAAATGAATAGTCTTATCATCTTAATCTTAAATTGCTTAAAACTAATGGTCAAGTTTAACTACTTGGTTGATTTTAAGGAAGCAGAGCAGTCAAGCAGTTTTAAAAAAATTAAATGATAGGCAACCAAGTCTTGGATGGAATTCAACGCTAAATTCTTAAGACGGGAAGTTACAAGAAGAACTAAAAATATCCATTATTTTAAAAGAAATGCATTACTGGTCACAGCTAATGAAATATGAGGACTTGTCAGAATGTGAAATCCACTTGTATGTAAAATTAAGAATGTATACATTTCTTGGCTTGGTGACTTTACTAAAGGTCTTGACACTTTCTCACTGTTTGAAAGAAGCTAGGTCACCAGTATGAACTTAGGAAATGCTTAAGTTATCACAAAACAGAGGCCCTTTTCAAATGGAGGCTCCCCCCTTGCCCACGTGTACAGGGGGCAGGGGCACGTCCATTTGACCGCCGCAGTGGGTGCGGGGGGGAATGGGTGGGTGTCCACATGCAAATGCCACAGCTGGTGGGGTAGGTGCGTGTGTGCTCCCGTGCTACACCCACCTCCACCCATCACCTACGCATGGAGCAATGGGCGCCAATGCCAGATGCTCCGTGCATGGAGGTGGCTGGGGGTCTGTGGGAAAGCACCTCCACGCACTGCCTACCCGTCCCCCCATGTACCCATGCCCGTTAGAAAAGGGTGTAAGTCCCAGTGTGCAACTCGCATAGCTCAGATAGGAGTTACTATCTTTCAGGGGCCAGGTAAGCTATTTTGGCCACTGGGGTGCAAAACTCTCTCAGTGCAGCTCAGGATCTGGCCAATCTTTAAATTTATGCTAGATTGGGAAAGTATTGCTTTTGACTTTCCACCTGTAGAAAGTGCTGCAAAACCAAGCTATGCATTTTGAGCTTGGAAGGAGCTCTGATTTTTCTGTGTAAACTGTGAGCAGAATTGTACCCTTCTTTTGAGAGTCTTTCTCATTCTGTTCAGTCCAAATTTCAGTGATATACAGTTGCTTACCTAGCCACCATCAGAACGACCTTCAATTTTTATCTTTAAAAAAATCCACATTAGAAAACCTCAAGCAAGATGAAGTTACAAATTTTTCACATGTTAAAATGTGTCTGGGCATCTAAGGATAATAATTTTAATTTTTATAGCACCCCCCTGCCTACATGGCACTTGGATCACTTTATGTTTTACATAAAAGTATAATATAAACAATTTAAAACAAGTCATTAAAAGAATATTACAAAATTGTAAGATAGGGGAAGGAAAGGGAGAACAAAATGCATTAAGGGGACTAGCGGTGGATCCTAAAAGCATCTAGAAAATATGTTTTCAGGAGGGAGGAACTGAGCCGAACATCTGGGGGGACACTGAGGGGCCTGCCGCAAAGGCGTGATGGTGGAACCCTCAAAAGGCAGGTGGTTCCTGAACGCAGAAACCCATTAGTGTGAAGCTCCAGAAGAAGGTCTTGAATATAGCCAGGGTCTAAACTCTTCAGGGCACTGAAAACCAGCAGCGCAATCTTAAACTTGATCCGCTGTCCTACAGGCAGCCAATGCAGAGAACGCAGGGCTGGCATAATATAATCACAGCTGCCTAAACCAGTAAGCTACCGTATTCTGAGCCAGCTGCAACCGACAGATAAGCACTGTCGGTAGCCTGTAGACAAGGGAATTACAAAAACCAAGTCTCGTAGTCACCTATAACTGTAGGAGTCCACTTGTTAACTAAGTTAAGGATTATTATGTGAAAATGACAACTTTAAAAGAACTGCAGTTATTGTATAATTTCCTCTATCAATTGCTACTGGATTGGTTAGCTGTATTTACATTTCTGCACTTGTGTAAAAGTCAGCAGGGTAGAGCATTATAATCTATAGATGAGCCAATTTATGATGGTTGGGGCAGGCATCGTGGACAGTGTGATCTATTGAGCGTATACCACCAGTGCTAGATTTATTCACTATAGTGCTATATGTGGATGATGTGGTGCTTTTTCTCTTTCCAAAGTGGGTATGCATAGAACTTGCACTGAACGATTACTGCACCATAAACCATCTAGAAATTAACTGCGCCAAAATGAAGGTGATGGTATTTGCTAATTATTTTGCTCCTAGTAGATGGCAAACTGGGAACCACGCTATAGAGCAAGTTAAGACATATAAGTATTTGGGGATATTGTTCCACTACCTTGGTAACTGGACAAAGCATTTAGATCTGACAAAGTTGAAAGACCAGGCGGCTCATGGAATATTAAGGTTCTGGAGAACCGCAGGTGCCAAGTTAGTCAAACCAGTGGTAAAACTTATAAATCAAAAATTGATCATGCAGATGATCTATGGTGCGGAGGTGTGGGGCCATGCATAATCCCCTGGGCTTGAGTTGGCTCAACTCAGAATCTGTAAAAGGGTGCTAGGTGTGCCCCTGTCCACCCTCTCGAGCATGGTGAGAGCCGAACTAGACGTTTTCTCCGCAGAGTATAAAATCAAATTGGCAATCTTTAAATCTTGGAATCTTCTTCAGCATCTGGACGAGAAACAGTCTGCCTAGAATCTGCTTTAGTGAGCAGAAAATCCTCAAAGGGAAAGACTTCTGGGCCTGTAAAACCGAAGGGCTTATTCGAGCATATGGATTGTCCATATATGAGCTAGTGGGCACCGCCTAAAATAGAACAAAAATGCTGATAAGCAGAATTACTGACGTATTAATTCAGGCCGAGATGGCCCAAATTAAGGCCTGTAGAATAAATTCATGCCAATGTATCTTCAATCTATACCTAGACCATCTTTTCCTAGCTTTAATCGGTTTCCATTTCTCCAATCTACGTTCCTTGTCATACCAAACCTTTGGATTGAGGAGTTTCTTAGGAGCATCTAGGGGGACTGGTTTCCTAATGTATAACAATACTTGGTCAAACACAGTTTGGAAGTAGGGGTAAAAGCTTGTATAATCCTCCAAGTTAGATAAGGTATTTCTTGATGAAATTGATGAAAATAGAAACTGGGCAATTTGATTACCTCTGGGCTGGGTCCATTGCATCCTGATACTTTCTGTAACTCGAGACACCTCTCCAGAGTATACATAGTCTTCATTCTGGCACAACTCCAAGAATATAGGAAAATGAGTCCCCTCTGGTCTCTTAATCACTGCAAAATCTCTAACAACAGAAGAAACTGTTGATGGTACACAGACATAGTCAATCAGACTTGTCCCATTGGCAGAATCATAGGTATATTCCCCTAAAGGGTCAGAGGGGGTACATCCATAAGGCCCTATTCTGATAGTAATTGGACCAGTTTTTCCCATGACTATTCACTATCCCATCTAAAGATCTTCTTGGGGGAACTCTCCCAGAGAAATTCGTCTGGGGATTACAAATATCTTCATCTAAATTTGCAGTTCTTGCTTTAAAGTTCCCCAAGAATATTATAATACTAGAAGGATATTTGGAACTTATTACTGTAAGAAGCTCAGTTAACTGAGCCCAAAAGCTTTCTTCATAGTAAGCTGAAGTTTCAGGCAGGATATAAATGTTAAGAACTACATAGTTACCCCGGTTAGGGACTCTAAGAGCCGTAACTACGCAATTCTTCATTGCTGTCTGAATGAACTATGCTGTCAGAATGCTGTCTGAACTACGCAATTCTTCATTGCTGTCAGACCAATCAGCCTTCTCCCTATAATAGGCAAACTATATACAAGGATATTGCTGAGAGCCTTGGAGAAATGGGTGGCACTGGATCACCTGCTCAACGAAGAACAGGTGGGATTCTGTAGCGCAAAATCGACAATCCATAATTGCTTCATTCTTAGACCTCTTATAGATAAGTATGTGGTTATAAAGAGCGGGAATCTTTTTATTGCCTTTATAGATTTTACTAAGGCCTTTGACTCAGTTTGCAGAGATTTGTTATGGCTTAAACTCAAAAAGATGGGAATTTCCGCAGACCTGTTAGAACTTCTTATGAAAATCCATCAAGAAACTGAAGCGGCAGTTAGGCTGAATAGCAGAGGGGATGTGACAGGAGCATTTCCCTTAAGGCAGGGAGTGAGGCAGGGTTGCCTCTTGGCCCCTCTTCTCTTCAACTTATATATTGATGACCTGGTTCCTACTGTTTCCGCCTCGAATCCAACTCCGCCTCAGATAAGAGACCAAGATCTTGTCTGCTTTACGCAGATGATATCACTCTTTTCTCAAACGAGGCAAGGATTGCAACAGATTCTGGCATCCCTCCATGTTTATTGCCAGAAGAATGCCCTCACGATCAATGTGAAAAAGTCTAACGTGATGAGTTTTGGTAAATCACGAACAAAATACAAATAGACTGTGGGAAATCCCGTATTATACATCTCTGGGAGTGGTTTTTGCTGTCGTCAACTCCTGGAATATAAATAATGACAGGTGACTGGTCAAAGGAAAACAAGCGGTTGGGGGGCTGCTCAGATTGTGTTATGCAACTCTGGCGGCCTCACTCAGACAGATGTTGAACATCTTCGAAATTAAGGTCATTCTAAGCTTGACCTATGGGGGAGAAATAACAGCCTTGGGAAGTTCTGCAAAAATGGAGGTTCCCCAGAACAGTTTTATCTTGGGAGCCCCCAATGCAACTCCCTTAGCTGTGAGGAGAGCAGAAACCGGGGTGTTATCAGTCTCAGCCCAGCTAAATCTAAGGTTTTTCTCCTTCTGGAAAAATATTCTGAGAGGGGATTTGACTTTGGCCACTAGTTGCTATATAGAACAAAAGGAGCATGGTGGAATCCCACAGTATCCATGGATCAATTACTTAAAGAAGTTGCCATGTGCCATGGCCTTGCCAAGGGAGGGAAATGGTCTGCCCGATAGGAGAATCTCCAAACAGCAGCTTGGGGCTAGAATAGAGAGTGGGCCCATCAAAAAGACTTAGAATTGCTTAGCTCCAATAAAATCTCAGTACAATATCCTCGAGTCAAAACAACAGTTGGGTTTGAACTATATCTCGAACAAATTCAAGACCGTAGGTTAAGGAGATTGATGATGATGTTCCGTTTTAATCTATTTGATACGGCCGAAGTCAGAGGAAGGAGAGACGGTTCCCCCAGGGAAAGGAGGACTTGCCCATTCTGTGTGTCTGAGATGGAGACTCTGACTCATGTTGTTTTTGAATGCCCTCGGTATACCACTCTTAGAGAGGGGTGGATCCACCCTATTCTGAAAGTAGATGTGCACAGTTCAATGACAAATTATGAAGAACGTATGAATTTAACCGATGTAACACAAATTAAAGCGGTAACAATGTTTTTATTGTTGGTAGAGCGGGAGAACAAAACTTAATAGGAAGGAGTATTGGTATTTTTATAATTTTATATACTGCTTAGTGTTGTATATGTCTTTGAAGCCACTGCTGAACAACCTTCATTTTATTTATTTATGTTATAGATATTATTTGTAAAACATATTGGAAATAGCAAATTTGCTGAATCAATAAAGTTTAAGTTCTAAGTCTGAGGATGCAGATGTTTCCCTCTGCGTTGTTGGAGGGAAGGTATGAGGGTATACCACACAAACTGAGGCTCTGTAGCTGTGCACAGACCAAGATTGAAGACTTGGAGCATTATTTGCTTGATTGTCCATATAATGAAACCTTGAGAAATCAGCATATGAACACACTACTTGATGGGAAAGAGTATTGGGGCATCAAGTGGAAATTATCATACCTACTGTGAAACTCCAATGTAAAAATGAGGGCTATGGCAAAATTTGCTTGGGTGGCGGAAATTAATAAGAAAGAAAGACTAAACAAATTAGAACACTCTGGAGACTGAGAACAAAATCCATTGGGTAATTTCAATTTGCTCCTTCTCTTAGCTCCCCTGATGCATGGGTGTAGTCTTATCAATTTAAGCCTTGTGGAGGGCATGTTGATCTGTTCCTATTAATTACATAATCTTCTGTTTTGAATGACACTTATTTTAATTATGTTTAAACCTTTGTTAACACTTATTATTTTTTTACTGTGTTTTTAACAATGTTAATATGGAATTTTTTACTGTTTTGTGTATTTTCAGAATTTTGTTAAGGCTAAACGATAATACATTTTCTTCTTCTTCTTCACTATAGTGGGACTTTTGCCTGCACTCTGCTAGCACCAGCATTATTGACTCAAAGGATCACACTTTAAATGACAGCATAGGGTGACAGCATAACACCAGTACTGTAGATATAAGATAACATGCATTTCACAGCAGAACTATACCACATTATTCTATACATTATAATGTTGTATACATTTATTTTACTGCAGCAGCTTCCAAGCAGCATGATGCTGCATTTCTTTAAATGACTGTCTTTATGTTGTCTTCATAAACTTATACACAAACATTACATTCTTATACAGTAATGTTATACAGCGACATACATTCCCAAGCTAAGAGTCTGGCCCCCAAGTTACCTCCTTGATGGAGTCATGATCCTGATTAGCATTTGATATGCTTTATATTTCTTCTGCTGTCTGAGGCCACAGGATTATATTTAAGTCTCAAAAATGGATCATGTAGGCAAAAAAAGTTTAGGAACCACTTTTCTGCATGCTATAAATGTCTAGCAGGAGTTCCCAAACTAGGTGTATCCCAAGTATGGTTACTGCATTGCTGAATGGGGCCGAATGAGACCAGATCGGCATACTTAAATACACAAATCTCCAAAGCTTGGGGTTTCAAGGATTTTTTTTGTTTGTCTTGGTGTATTTGCAACCTGAAAAAGTCTGGGTGAAGTGAATAGGTGATAAGGATATAGTGCATCATGTAACTGTGCCTGAGTAGGACAATCAAACTTTGTATACTTCCTGTCCTGTAGTTTTCAGGAAGGGGTTGGGGTGTGTGTGGGTATAACAATTTTAGATCATGTTAAATGTAGTTTTGCATATGTATATTTACATGGTTTAAGCAAGCATCAGAAATGCAGGGAAATATCCCCCCCCGTTAATTTTACAACTTCTAAAGATATTAAGTACTTCACAACACAGGCCATAATGGGTTCTGACCTAGAGTGTTAAATGCTTACACTATATTCATTGTGGTCACTTGGGTATGAACAGTAGGGAGGAGATAAGAGTAAGGAAGAAGGGTTGCAGCAACCACGATCTTACCAGCGATGGGTTCAGACATTGGAAAAATGTTTTTGTCATGGTTAATTTTAAAATTTAGGTTCTCACCTTTGTGGCATAGTAGAACGAGAATTTTTAAACAAAGATTTGAATGAAGAGAGTGGAGTGACCCAATGTTTTTGGAGTGTGATTTAGGCACTAGGGTTCAGTATGGAAGAAGGTGTGATGACTTATGGAAAAGTAGACAAATGAAGTGATACCATTGTTGGCAGAGCAAGAGGTTTGGAATGGGTGCTTAGGTGTGGTATTAAAAAAATAATAATTGAGTGTACATATAGACCCTTTTGGAGCAATGACAAACATGGTTGAGGATGCAGCCCAGGCTAAGGGCTGCCAATGCGGGATAGCACATCTGTTCAACCCAGCCATACCCGCCTTGGGGCAGGGGCTGTTATAGTTGGCTAGCTCTGGAAGCCTTTACAAGTTCCCTGACCCTGGTGGAAGAGGAAGCGCTGGTGAGGCAATGTGCACAACCAGGGAGGCACAAGAGTCCCCAGTGACCCACCTGTATAACAATTTTTTTGTTTTGTTTTAGGGCTCCACAAATGGAAAAAGGTTGAGAGCCTATGTCTTACTCTAATGCTTATATTACCCTATAAAGCAAGGCCTGTCCTTTACCTACCTTTCAGCTGGGTGATTTCTCAAGGTTATTGGGCAGCGATGGGGCTTGACAAACTTGCGGGGAGAAAAGAGCAATGACAGCAAATTTTTTTTACTTCAGCTATAACTTATGTACTTTAAGTCTCTCTGTGGGTATGAATAAAGATTGGACAGATGGGGCTTACTGCGGCTTGACTTCTGTTCTAAACTGCCTCATCCACCATGGGGGAGTTAATCACAGAATGGGCGTGTAAGACAGGCTTCCATCTTGCAATGGGAGAGGGAATCTAGCCACGTTTTTTTTTTTTAAATAATTACCCTGATTGTCGCTGGAGCTTACCTGGTTTGCAGCCTAGTTTACTTCGAGTGGGATTAGCGTTATGTAAGCAGTTCTCACAAAACCAGCCTTCCCCTTATAAACCTGCCGCTCTAGCACTAAACCTGACTACCCGGATCTACCCCAACATGCACCCTACTTGCTCTCTCCCTTACAGTCCTAGCTGGTCAATGAGAGACGCTCAGGCGGAAGAAGGCAGTAACCAATCGAGCTGGGTATTCCATCCAGCCAATGCGAGGCGTTGTCTCGCGGCTCCGCTGTGCCCGGTAGACCTGGTGCTGCCGTTCAGGACGCAGGGAGCCCGCGCAGGCGCACTGGGACTTGCAGCTTGCAGAATAAGAGCCGCCGCGGGCGCGTGCGGAGATACGGCTTCTCGTCGTGCCGGTGCGGAGACTGAACCTGCAACGCTGCCGCCTTCCCCTCACCGGGCGCGGCTTCTCCAGGGTCAGGAGCCTTTGCCTTCGCGCGCCGCGTTTCCCGGGGGGTCGGCCGGCGGCGCTGGAGCTTTCTGCATCGGGAAACGGCAGGAGAAGCCTCTCGACTGGGAGGCTGATTCACCCTTGCAGGGCACGGTGGAAAGTGGTCGCTTCGCCGCCTTAGCGCAGCTGCGTGGATTTGCCGCCGCTTTCTCTTGGGCTCAGCGCTGTCGCTTGGAAAGGCAAGGCGAGCAAGGGCTGCGGCGAACAGCGACACGGGCAAGAGCCTGTTTGAGGTAGGGACACACGCGTTGGCCGGGCCGGACGGCGCTTCGCGGCTGTGGGGGTCCAGGGGACAGAGCATCTTCGTGGCTTTGAGATGCTGCCTCCTACTTTCCAGTAGCTTCACTGCTCTGCGTGT
>QEPC01003937.1:2528313-2553120 GCA_003113815.1 Sphenodon punctatus
TGCTATTTTACCTTGAATGTACCAAATGGTTCCGGGCTTCTGCTGCCTTTTTTGTTCTCTATGGGCCAAAGAGGAGGGGATGCCAAGCGTCAAAGCAGACTATATCCAGGTGGATTAATAATGTATTTTGAAGTGTGCAGGTTACCACTGCCCTGAGGGGTCAGGGCTTATTTCACAAGAGTCCGTAGCAGCTCTTTGTCCTAGTCCAATGGCTGATATATGTAAAGCTGCCACTTGGAGCTCTTCCTCTGCGTTTCTTAAGCTTTATGCTCTGGACCTCGCTGCTCAAGCCAAAGCCAGTTTTGGTGGATCTGTTCTGAATTCTGTTTTCTTGAATAAAATAAATTACATAGATCTCTGCATCCCGCCTCCTTTTCTTGCTTCTACCCTGTCTGTAGTGGGACCACACTAAGAGGGTAATGAAGAAGAAATACAAGTTGCTTGCCTGTAATGTATGTTCTTCAAGTTGTACCCTCTCAGTGTAGTCCCAGATCCCTCCCCTCTTGCAGTTGCTTGAGTATGGACGAGGGAGACTTGGCCAGGTGCTTATTTTATGGATGAAGGGAAGGCGATGGGTGGATGTCACAAAGGCACTTGCTTTTATTTTAAATTTGCTTGCTATTCTCCAAGTTGGCCACTAGATGGTGCCAATACCTATAGTGGGACTACACTGAGAGGGTACAACTCAAAGAAACGTTACTTGTAAGCAACTTACATTTATATTTCTTCTGCAGCAGTTCTGCGCTGACAAGGAGACATTCTAAACCTCAGACTGGGCTCCATCCTTTCCTACTGAATGGGGGTGCTTGCCTGCTGTGGAAGAGCTTCTCGCAGGCTGACATGGCAGTTCTGGGACCTGCTTTCGGCATTGTGAAGATTCTCAGATCAAGGAAGAGAGGCTGCTTTCTGCTGACACTTTTGTGTTTTGCTTTCTTTGTGTTCCTCGTCTGTGATTTTTTAGTTTATTATGTAGTGATAGTTCAGTGTCGTTGGCCAGACATCAGAACTGAAACTCAACGGGGCAGCAAACGGACTTCAGCTTCTGTCTTGAAGGCCATGTTTCTGTCGGATACACACCTCCTGGGTGAGATCAAAGGACACTGGCTGGACAAACTAAGGAGGTAGGAACTGGATTTCAGGAGCATGCGGCACTCAGGACTTAGATCCTTCCTTATCAGTTGTTGTGCAGAAGTAATGAGATTGACCAGAATCCCATGGTGGGCCTAGTGTTGTTGTTGGAAATTACGTGGCTTTTGTCTTGTTTGAATTTGGAGTAAAGAGATCAAACTATTACTGCTGAAATTTCCCTGTCTAGGAAATAGCTTTGTGCTAATGTGCTGACTATAAGGCCATTGAACTGCCTGTGACATAGACTGAATGTTTTGCAATGATGTTTCAATATCTTGAGGCGAGGGGTTTGTTCAGGGCAATTAAAATCTTTGCTGCAGGAACAAAAGCTTGGTTGAGTGTCTATCAAGCATATCTTCAGTGACCGGGTTTTATATATTTCTCAAATAAATGAAACTGAGATAAAGCTTAGTAATGGCACTTATTAACAAGATGGTAGTAATTGCTGTCTTTTTTTAAAAAAAAAATTAATTGCTTTTTTTAGATGGCTAAAACCTGACTTTTCCACATTTTTCCTTTCAGGCTTTCTGCTAGGTCTACACTCCCATAAAGGTGGGCGTGGGGTTTTCTTTTAGCTTTAGCTAGTTTGCTGTTGCAAAAGACCTAGTATAAGTAGAGGAACTAGAGTTAGCTAAACATGGTGAAAGGTCTACACTTCAGTTTAACTCGGGGTGAGCCTCTCTGAGCATCTACTTTGCTTCTCTGCCAGTCACGCCTTCTGTAGCCCTAGCATGAGTTTGGCAATATTCACTGTTGTAGATTGATCTTATAACTGTTTCTTCTTAGAGAATGGCAAATGGAGAGAGCCTTCCAAACTGCCCTGTGGCTACTGCAGCCAGATATTGTTTTTATCCTTGGAGACATCTTTGATGAAGGAAAGTGGAGTTCTTCCCAGGTAGGAGATTTTTTGTTTTTAAGCTTAGACCTATTCAGAACAAAACCTGGTTTCCTGTGGCAGCTGGTGGACTCTTAGGCTGGGGCAGGTGGGTGGAGCCGCTGTTAACACATTACTATGGAATATTAAAAAACCCGATACTGAATTACATTTCTGCCCCTCTTCTGATTAGCAGAGAGAGATGCTCTTAGGATAGGTTGCACGTTCAGCTTCTGGGTTTGGTATGCATCTAATCTGGCTACACTCCTGACGTCTGATCTGAAGCACAGTTTTGCCTTTTAGGACTGAAATCATCTGGCTGCAGAAGCAAGAGACGCATGTATCTGAAGAGAACTTGTTTCATCTTTCCCTCAGTCTGTTCCGCCCACCCCTGCCTCCCCTGGGAATACAATCGTTGTGGAATCTGGCAGTGAGAAGGGTGGATCCCTCAAGGAGAGACAGGCAAGGCAAAAGAGTTTTTCTGCTAAGGTGTGTGTCTTGCTCTTTGCAGCCGGACAATTTTGGTTCAAAAGGGTAAAACTGTTCCTCAGATCTGGCTGGAGGAGAATCCCTGATCAGACACAAACCAAACCCACAGGCTGAACTTGCAAACTATCTTTAACCCATCTCTCTCTGCTAATGAGAAAAGGGGGCAGAAATGCAGTGAGGATGGTTCTTGTGAAAACTTGCTGACTTGAGAACAGTGCTGCTGTTGCTTCCAGCCTTCCCCTTATTCCTTCTTAGTCCCTGACTTCTCATTTTGAAAAGACTGTTTGCCTTGATCTGACAAAGCAGCCCCTCTCCTACCTTGCTCAGTTACCTGCTGCCAGAAGCCACCTGCCCAACCACTGAAATTTCCTGAGATAGCAATAGAGAGAAAGAGATGTCACAGAGCTGAAACCCTTTGGGTGATAGATTACATTTTACCTGCTGGGTGGCTACAGCAAAGCCCAGAGTTCAAGTTTGACCTTTTTCAGAAATGCAAACAGATTAACAATGCAATCTTCTGGCAGGATAATGCACATGTATGCTAGCAGTTAGCACAGACACAAGTCCCATTCACTTCTATGGTGCTCCGTAATGTGTGAACTGTCCCACCTGAGAACTGCACTCGTGGTGAAATTAAAGTTTTTTAAAATACATTTAATACCCAGGAAATGCATTTTTGTTAGGAGATAAGGTGAAATTTAAAGCAGATAAAACTACCAACAAATGTTTTAAACTAAGGTTTATTATAGAAGCTTCATTTGAGGTGTACTCCCAATGAGGAAAAGCTTCTCCCTCCATATAAAACTTCTCTGTGGGATGAGGAAACGCTTCAGGATTACAACTAAAGGAAGCAGTAGCAGTAAGATCTAAGTAGCAGTAAGATCAAGCAAAACGACATTAATAGACAACTGGCCCAGCAGAAGAGTTTTGCACTTTAAAATGGGATGAGCAAATCCTAGAGTCACAAAGCTTAAAGTTCTAGCAACAAACACTAACAGCATCTAAAGCCACATTTTTAATTTAACAATTTATTGGAATCCCCAAATGCTTTCTCATAGCAGCCACTAAATCCAACTTAACAAACAGCAAGAACAAGTCTTCTACGTAAGCATAAAGGTTTCCCCATCTAGTATATGGGGAACTAGATGGGGAAACTTTTAAAGTTTTGTAGAAGACTTGTTCTTGCTGCTTATAAGGTCTAGTGGCTGCTATGAAAGCATTTGTGAATTACAGGGGCAAAGATCAAAGAAATGTTTTCCCTTCATGAGGAACCTACACTTCAACATCAGGAAAGATCCTGCAGCAGTCAAGTCTCGGAAAATGGCCTTGCAGCCTTCTTTAAAAGTCATTAATTGGGGTAAGCTGTGGCTTTGGAGCCACATGCCACTCTTGGCAGTTCAAGTGTGGGTCTCTGCCAGGGCTGGTCCTGAGAGGGGACTTGTGCTGCATTAATCGTCCTGGCTACCTCATTGCACCTGAGTCTCAGCAGCTCAGTTGAAGCTGCTTCTCAATCTTGGCAGCACTGGCTCCCCCAGCCAGTCACAAAGCAGGAGAGGGGTGGGTGTGTGTGTGGGGAGGGGGGGCGTGCATTTATATATTGTGGCTCTTGGATGTATGAAGATTTTGGTTTACTGCTCTTTAGGCTGGGAAGCTTACCTACCCCTGGATTAGACCCAGAAGCTCCTGTGTTTGAAACACAAGAAACAAAATAGCACTTTTTAAGAACACTAGCTATGTGGCTACAGTTTGAATACCTTCCCTATGCTCATTATCAGGAGGCAAAACAGTTTGTACATCAACTCACCCTCTGCACCCTCCCACAAACCCATTGATTTACCTCTGAAGCTGTGCTGCAGCAAAGACTCCTGTACCTTCTCTGGGGAGCTTCCCTGCTGGAAAGTAAGCAAACCAGCCTGCAAAATAGTGACTTTGGGCTCCCCTCTGCTAATGGTCACTGGGAACAAGCACAAAGTAAGTCCCACCTTCCCCAGCAACCCTGTTCTCTGCTGTCATTGGCTAGGGGAGCTATGAATCAGAGCCCCCAAATTACTCTCATTGGCTGGATTCCTTCATGGCAATCCCAGAATGAGCTAGTTCAGCCTTGCCTGTAACCCCTTTCCTGGGCTGAATTGAGCGCGTGAGGTAGGGGGCAACCGTTTTTTTTTGCTCTTGTGAGACAAGTGCAGCGCACCCCTCCCCCACCATTGAAAGCTGAGACAGGGCAGATGCTGCTGGAGTGCGCTCAGCTCAGCCCCTCCCTTACAGCTTCCCTGAAGCAGCCGTGGGGCAGAGTCCATTTCACCTTATAGACGAGCATCTATTGATGGTTCCTTAGAAATGCAATAAATAGCTTCTAGAAGAATGAGGACAGGGAGTTAAAGTACCGTTTCAAGGGTTATTGTGAGGTAACTGGACGGCCACCATTACTAACTGATAAGGAGGCAAGCTGTGACTTGAGAATGAATACAAGGAACAGCGGGGCATGACATTTCAGATTGAACTCCGAGAGCCAAGATTGAACTCCGAGAGCCAAAAAGAAAATTAAGTTGCTAGACTTTATGCCACTTTTAAACTGTTCTTGCCCCACCCACTACACCCCTGAACCAGTTGCCAGCTTCAGTTTTCTGGGCACCACTGGCTCCCAGGTGCCTGCAAATTTCATGTCCTTGAGGAAGAGGACAATGAATCTTGGGCGATGTCGATTAAAATGTCATCCATATGACGTGTGAGACTAGCCCATCCCCTCTTCACACCGACTCCTTTTGCTGGGCAGGAGTAACTTGCCACCAGCATTTCTTTTCTGGAGCCAAGATGTTACTATGGAAAACAGTGGGAGCAATTTTGCTCACCAAATGGTTTTGCAAATGTTTGTGGCCAAAATGGCCTAGTTAGGTGCAGGCACAGTTCTATGACACTGGTGAGATTGGCCAAGAGCTCAAATTCAGAAGCAGGAAATGGCTTTTTACTTGAATGTCTGTTACTCAGAGTGGTTTAATGCTTCTGAGAAACCAATTTAGCAAATTAAAGATTTGGGCTTGTGTATTAGTAGTTATTGCAGTTATGACTTGGCTAACAGCTGGTCAGATGTTCTGTTGGTGTCCTGTTTTCCTGCCGTGCTAATGTATGAGAATCAGTCCATCATGGTTTTCTTTTTAGTGCTCCCTATATTGCATTCTTAGCAATGGGTAATGGCCAGTGTTCTGGCTGTATTAGTGGTCATTTCTGCAAGGTCTGGTACAACTTGAAACCTGTTATTTCTGGACTTGATGTTTGTTTGTAAGAGCTTCTCTGCCTCTCGCCCTCCCAGATCAAACTCCTAAGTCATGAAAATATTGTGTTTGTTAACTAAAAGTGATACCCATCTCCTAGCTGGTTTATACACCATTAGCAGTTTGTACATTTTTGCTGCAGGCCTGGTCAGAAGATGTAAAACGTTTTCAGAAAATGTTTAGGCATCCATCCGACACTGAGCTTGTGGCTATCGTTGGCAACCATGACATAGGCTTTCACTATGAGTGAGTATTGTAATAAAACAATGCAGCGTCAGCTGTAACATGTTGGGGTACAATAACCACTGCACTATGTGAATTGTAGCTGTCTGTAGCTCTATGAGACTATTATCAAAGTATTTATAGCCTTTCAGCATCAGCTAAGTGGGGATGGAGGAAACTTTCCAGGCCAGATCTTGACCTCCAGAGTGCAAGTTGGGGATACCGTGCAAAGGCTCCTCTGATTTCTGCTGCTACTCCACCTCGAGGGCTAACATACAGTCCGTGTATGGCAGTTTTCCCACAGGCCCCTACATCACTTCTACTTTGCTGAAGGGCAGTTGTTACCAGCTTGCAATTATTTTTTTATTTTTTTATGGCAGGTCTCCTAATTTGGTGTTTCCCTTAAAGCTCCTAGAATCCCAAGATCAGATTATTTATTTAAAAAGCCAAATGTTTGACCTCTTATGCTTGTAGAGAAAAGCTTGGGAATGCAGCTGTGGTGTGTTCCCCAAGGGATGGAATTTTAAAACCATTTTCCTAAAGAACACTCTAAATTCTCTGGAGCCCAGCTCATGATTTTTGAACTCCTGGGGTGGCAGTATTGGGAGGGGGGTGATTTCATTGAAGTCGTGCTTCCTGGCCTGACTTATGCTGTCTCTGGGCCAGGGCACGCTCTGCAGTTTTCAGGCTGCACTGAAGAAAATCACCTTTAGAATCTATCTAGATAATGGATCAGTAATGTGTTAAGAGAGAGTTGTCTGCTAAATCTGGAGCTGCAAAACCTAGTTCCAACTTGAGTGCTATATTGTGGTGTGTGTTTTGTTTTTTAAAATAAACACAGAATGACTACTTACAAGTTGAGCCGATTTGATAGAGTCTTCAACTTCACCTCAGAAAAGCTAATCACTCGAAAGGGAATAAAGTGAGTATGATTTCTATCTGTGTTTGAGATGATTTCTTGTTCTTTTTTCTTTTAAAACAAAAACCTTTCTTGTAACAAGTACTTTGTGCCCTGTTGTTAAACATTTTAGTAGACCTAGTTCAGCAGCCAAACCATGATTTTGGATTAAATCTCGCACCGTGCGGTGCATAGTTGTTTGCAGTGGTTTCTATATATTTTTGACCATGCTGATTCAGAATCTGAGTAGTGCCACTGCGCTATCCTTGGGGAATTTCGTATTTTCAAGATGGCGTCCACCGTACTCGCCAAAACAGGAAAAGAACCTAATCTGTTCCTTCAAGAGTTAGGACAGTAATTTTTTCCTGTCTAAATGTAGGATTTTGGGCACAGGGACGGAAGTTTTGCAGCCTCCTAACGTGGGAGAAAAGATGTTGACTAAGTTGATACATTTGCAGCCACCAGAACAAGAAAATAGACATAATTTAGCTTCTATAAGAGTTTGG
This sequence comes from Sphenodon punctatus, assembly GCA_003113815.1. Taxonomy (NCBI): domain Eukaryota; kingdom Metazoa; phylum Chordata; class Lepidosauria; order Sphenodontia; family Sphenodontidae; genus Sphenodon; species Sphenodon punctatus. The sequence goes on from QEPC01003937.1 coordinate 2,535,700, forward strand.
ACAATAATTTGTGTTGTAAGTGTAGGTTTATGAACAGTCGAACACGGCTGTTCAGTCGCACAGTTACAGCTCACCATCTTCAAAACTTTATGGGGTGCCACTTCAGTCCTTGGTAGTGTGGAAATAGGGATGAGGAATTTGGTTTTATCCTCTTCTTTTTTTTTTTCCTACGCAAAGGAAGTAGGATTTTGGTTCAATGCTGTCTGGCAAATGCATGATTGCATGTGTGACCTCCTTAATGTTTTCCTGAAAGGCAGGCAAAGTTGGAGGTAAAGATTTCAATTTTGGTGCTGTACACACTTTCTGTCTCCTGGTTTTAGCCAGCCATACTGACATCACACCTTACTTCAGATATACTGCTCTTTACTTTGCTACTATAGCATGCAGCTATATATCTAGTAGATTCATCAATGATATCTGACATACTGGCATTAATGTCCCTGATGTTTGAAAGTTTCAGACCTTTCTTTAGCACTTTGACAAACTTCAATTTTCCACATGTGCAGCCGACTCATGAAAGATATATTGGACATGCAGGATGAAAATGCAGGATTGAACAAGAACGTTACACAAAAAGGAATCACCAGCTCATATTCAGTCCAATTGGATTGACAGGAAAAAATGTATATCCATTGTTCCCATGAACCCTAATGATCATCCCTCTGGTGTTATAATAAACATGATCTTTGGGAAAATATGGGAAGAAAAAGTAAACCTAGATGATGCAATGGCAATTGGAAAAAACAAACAAATGCGAGATTATGAAAGTAGCTGACCTGCAGATGTCAACAAACCTCTAACTATAAAAGTCACAACAATGAAAATACTTAGGAAATGTGTTAAAAGTTGGGAGCTGCTATGCACTTTAACACAGAGTTAATATACTCCAGGGTTATGTGCTCTGTGGCAACACGTGAGATGGACCTCAAGAACCTTCTTATGTGTGAGTTGGCACCAATACCAACATCATTGTTTGATGACAATGGCGATATGAGAATTGCAAAGACAATGTTGACATTAAAAAAAGAACTTGCAGTTGAACATTCAGCTCTAACATTACCAAAACCACAAGTTAACATCACTGCTGAATGTGCGGTTCTTTGGATTATCCATTGGCCATCACAAGGAGTGATTCAAGATTACATTGATGGATTTATAACTTACGTTATTAGGGTACTGGCCGCATGTGAAGTCTTCCTCGTATTCGACAGATACTACAAGTATGGTATTGAGTGCCACTAGGAGAAACTGCCCAGAAGATCAAGCCAGTAAGTGCCTGAGGCTAACTCTGCAAACCCCTCTTCCTCCTCAGAAGGTTGTACTAACAGTTCCAGAAAACAAAACCCAGCTCATAGAACTCATTTTCAAGCAACTCCTGGTCAAGGTACAACAATTCCAAAAAGAGCAGTGATCACCTACTACTCAAAGTTGTATTAATGGTATCTGATCCAGTCCGGAAAGAGGTTGACATGGGTATCATCTTGCGAAGCGGGGATCTCAAGATTGCTCATGAAGAGGCAGATGCAATAATTGTGTAGCTAATGTCATATGTTGGTAATATAGAAGATATTAGCTGTATCAAAGTTATCTGTGATGATACTGATGTTTTCTTGTTGTTGCTGATTTATCATCTGAGGTGCAAGTGGACATTCGCTATCTTGATGGAAGGCACTAATGCAACAAGAGCAGTTATCAATATTGGGACATCCACAATGAAGAATGAAGCCATCATCCCATACCTTCTGCCAGTGCGTGCTTTGCTAGGTTGTGATTCCACCGCATCCCCCTTGGATTATTGGAAAATGGACAGTTGTCAAAGTGCTAAAGAAAGATCTGAAACTTTCAAACATTGGGGAGATTAATGCCAGTGTGTCAGATACCATAGATGAATCTACTGCATTTGTGGCTGCATGCTATAGAAGCAAAGTAAAGAGCAGTATGTCTGAAGTGAAGTATGATGTATGGCTGGCTAAAACCAGGAGAGAGACAGTGCGTACAGCACCGAAATCAAAATCTTAACCTCCAACTTCGCCTGCCTTTCAGGAAAACTTTAAAAGGGCGGGCACACATGCCATTATGCATTTGGCGGTCAGCATTGAACAAAGATCTTCTTGATATGGATCCTACTTGCTTTGCATGGGAAAAAAAGAGGATAAAATCAAATCCCTTATCCCTATTTCTGCCAAGGACTGAAGCGGCACCCATGAGGTTTTGAAGATGGTGAGCTGGTAGCTGTGTGGCTACAACAGTGCTGTATACGTTAGCCTGCACTGATTTTTGCAGCTGTCCCAGGACAAACAATTGCAGAAATAAGTGGAGCAATTGTGCTATTAGTGATGAGGAGAACAAAGAAGATTAGAAATACAAGTACAGTGTCTAGATTTGTAGAGTCACTTTTGCGCAGATTTCTTCAACATAACCATTGCTTTTGTAACTACAGCTGTAAAACTAGTTTTTATCTTGTTTTCATTGTAATTCTTTTATTAATTATTTATTTTGGTTGCTTCATACCACCAATTGTGTGTTACTGCCAACAGCTACGTTGTTTTAAACGCATGATTATTAAATGATATTTACCTAATTTTTGAATGTTTAATCCTATTTCTTACCAACTATATTTCATTCTTGTTTAATGAGTGACTCTAAATGTTGGGAGGTTGCAGAAATGAACTCCTTGTCCCCCCAAACCTACAAGTACACACACACATTATTGTCCTAGCTCTTGTAGAAGCGAAATTATGTCTCTCTTCTTGTTCTGGTGGCTGCAAACGTATTCACTTAGCCGACATTTTCTACCACATATGTTTGGAGGCTGCAAAAATGGCCTCTCTCTGCCCCAGATCCTACATTTAGACAGAAAAAAATATAGTCCCAACTCTTGAAGGAACATATTAGGTTCTTTTCCTGTTTTGGCAAGTACGGTGGAAGCCATCTTGAAAATACAAAATTCCCCAAAGCTGACGCAGTGGCATCACTCAGTTTCTGAATCAGCATGGTCAAAATATATAAAAACCACTGCAAACAACTATGCACATCTCTGTGCAAGGGTCCACAAACTTCTGCTGAACTAACAGCTCTTCTAATCAAGATGGCATAGGAACTTTTCAGCTTAAAGAAAATGATTAAAAGGTGTTTCAATGACTGCTGGGTGCACGCTATCAAGAGACGAGCTCTTTGCTGTTCCATCTACTTGTAATGTGAGCCTTAAAGAAAGGTTTGAGCAGAATGTAACATTTAAATGTTACGTTTTAGCACTGATGCTTTTTTCATTTTCCACACCTGATCCCTTCCCTGTTTATGGAACTTGATAACCTAATGCACAGGGGGTGTACGATAGCCAGTAAACATGACACTATTTTTCTATATTATTTGGATTCTGTCATCAGCACACACATTGGCAGGGGGCGGCTCTTTTGCTCCTGATCAAGCTGCCCCGCTGTCACCACCGGTGATAAGCTCTACGTTTGATGGCACAGGAGAGACACCCCCCACCCCCTTTTCAGCTTAGTGCCCTAGGTGGCCTTGACAATAAGCTCTGCACTGGATTGGTGGTGGGAGAGGTGACCCCTAGGTCTCTTGAGCCAGCTTTCGCTGCCATCTCTCCTGCCCCTGAGCCAGCTGTTGCCGCCACTTCTCCTGCAAGTTGAAGGGGGTGCCTCTCCTGTCCCCGATCCAGCTGCTACCGCTGGTAATTGGGGGCAGGGAGGCAGAGGGGAGCGGGGTTACCAACCCCTCAGTGTCTGAGAAGTAGGCTGTGCATGCGTGTGTGCGCGCACTAGCTGTGTGCACATGTGGGTTGTGCGTAATACGTGCGTGGGTTGCATGCGAGGTGCACAATACGTGCACAAGTTACACAAGGGATGCACACGGAGGGGTTTGTCTAGGGCAACAAAAGTCTTTGCACCGGTCCTGCGTATTGGAGAAGGGGGGCTGCAGTGTTGGATGAGCACTGTGCCTGCTGCAAGGGGTCTTCTCAGACTTCTTTTTCTCTGCCAGAGAAATTGTTCTCCATAGTCTAATTGAAAGTGTAAGTAGATTTTGGGTAGTTGCACATTGGCCCATATGTCATTGCATGGTGGCTGTTCAGGGTTTAGGAGACAGCAAGTTAATAAGTACAAAAGATAATTTTAGATACTACAAAAATTCTAGAGAGACCTGGAAGAGAGAGACTGTATTAACATACGTGACAGGGGAGCCCCGCCATCACAAACTGATCCAGACCAGGAAGCCACTTGCTTCCCGGATAGCATCGGGTCCAGCTGCAGAACAAACCTTCACCCGGGCGGGGGAAGGGAGCCGCACAGATGTGCTGTCAGCCACGCCCCTGCCCATGACAGGGCTGCCTGTCACGGTGGCCGCTCCGGACTGGGAACAGCGGGCTTTCACACGTGGTAACCCAGTCAGGCAGGCTGTTCCCTAGGCATGTTCATGGCTAGCCTGGGCTGTGACTCCGGAGGTTTCTGGGGGTCACAGCCCGGGTTAGCTGCCAACATGCCCGGGGAAACTCTGGGTCAAACATCTCCATGACCCGTAACAAACATGATGGTGGCCCGGGGGCCACAGAGGGCCACCATCACATTTTTTAACGATGGCTTAAGGTGGGGGCAGAGACGTTTGAATCTAACGTGATACAGCTTCTGATCAGATTCTTCAAATAAATATTGTAGCCAGCCTTTCAAAAATAACTAGGAGATTTCCTTGCTAAAACAGCCCAAGAGCTTCTGGGCAGCTACTGCCGGCTGTACACAATGTGTAGACTCGTGCCTCACTGAAGCAGCTGAATTATTAAAACTTAAAAATAAATCACTGCAATAGCGTATAGCTTATTTGGTGAAAGTATCGGCTTTAAGGGGAATCAGTCGGTTAGAACCATACTGACAGCAAAACAGATAGGAGATGAACAATGTTGTGACGAAATAAGCTCTTCCCATGTACGTATGCTGATCCTTCAATATTTGACCAATGTAATGCCAATCTGGGGCTCAATTTGATTTTAAAAAAGTAGCTGCTAACTCTTGTGAAGGGCAGGTCCTAACACTAATGGTGATGTAAAGATTAAAATCTACAGGGGCTGTTAGCTGTGGCCCCTGTTTGGTTTTTGCTAGACATTGAGCCTGAGTGTAAAACAGACTAGTTTTAGCTGACATGTTTTCTCCCAAGCAGAGGCTGCCAAGTGCAGAATGATTTTTGCCCTCTTACTCCCAAAGGGGTTGGATTACCTTAAACATTTCCTCTATTTTGCCAATACTACATCCCCATCCTCAAACTTCATTTTGAAGATGGGGATGTAATTTCACCAGTTACATCTGATGAGGAGGCTCCGTCCATACGTTGCAGACTGAACTCACCACCATCATCCATGCATTTGTCACCTTGAGGTTGGACTACTGCAGTGCGCTGGGCATGGGGCTGCCCAGGGTGATGGTGCGGAAGCTGCAGCTGGCGCACGATGCGGTAGCCTGCTCACTTACTGGGACGGGCCGCAGGGAGCACATTCAACCAGTGTCCCGAGCACCTCACTGGCTGCCTGTTGTCTTCTGGGCCTGACTCAAGGTGCTGGTTTTGAGGATCGCCTTGCCCCCTGGCTCCCGGGGCGGCTCCTGTGGTCGTCCCGTAGCACCCTCCTGGAGGTCCCGCATTACAGGTGGGCTCGAATGGACAGGCGGGCGTTCTTGGCGGCCGCACCATCGCTGTGGAATGCCCTCCCGGTCGAGGTTCACCTCAGCCTGGATCTCTTTGCTTTCTGTTGAAACTGCAAGACCTGGCTCTTCCACAAGGTGTTGTTTTTTTTGGGGGGGAAGAGGGATGATGGGATGGGGTAGATGGGTGGGGTGTGACTGTTGCTTACACAGATTGGTAGAATGTTGTCATGTGTTATGTATTTTTTTATATTTCAGTTTTTATATTTATGGTATTTGTTGTTGTTTATCAAAATGGTTGTTAGCTGCCCTGAGTTGCTTTGCCAAGAGGGGCGGGGTAAAAATATACAAAATAAATACATTTTGGGGGCTTTTGTCATGCTGAAGATTATAACTTAGAAATAAAGCGTCACAATTTAAAAAAATCAAATTGCAGGTACAGAGATCAGTCGCAAAGTAGACTGCACTTACCTCTGCTTCGCTGTGCAGCTCAGTTATCTAGGTTAATCTGGACAATAATCCAGGTTGTCAGCTACTGCCAAGCTGGTGTAAAGTGCTTATGGGTCTAGGAGAAGGAAGTACAGTATCTGGTCTGAACACTCTCTGGGAAGTTGTTGGATTTCGTACATATGTTTTGTATCGGACTTCATGAACACAGAGCCATTTCATAAAACTGCAAACCTCGTATGATGCCAAAAATGTATGGATGTGGGCTAGTGTCTGTCTCTTTGCCTTCAGTTTTGTCCTGGTGAACAGTGTTGCTCGGGAGGGAGACGGCTGCATTATTTGCAGTACAGCAGAGGCTAAGCTTATCGAGCTCTCTCGCAAACTCAATTGTTCCTGGAAGGTAAGAAACTACTTTCCTCCCGAATAAGCCAAGTCACTGTAACTGGAGAGCTGGTGGTGTGGAGGAAAACGAGACACATCTTGATTTGGCCTGTTGTTTGTGCTGGGCTTTCCAGCAAGCCCCTTCTCCCTTTCCATGATTAAATTGTCATTTATGGAATTCAGTCCAAATGAAGAAGTGGGATTTGAGGAGACCACTGCCCATATTTTTGCTTGCTTCTCTAGCCTATAATCTTGTCCGTTTTCTCTGGATGTTCTTAGCACAATAACCACCATTATGTCTGAAAACTGCCCCCGTTCAGTAGTGCATAGTTGTTACTTTGCTTCTACAGACTACCCTGCATGAAAGCTACTGGTCCTATTACAGGCCCATGGTGTGGGGTAACAGTTATCGGGGACCTCTTGACAGCTCCATGGAACTCCTCCAGCATACTGGAGGTGAAAATGCCAGGGAGGCTGACCTGCCATTGTTACCGCTGCCCAGTGCTCCCCACGTCTGAGGTAGCAGTTGAAGTGACATTCAGGAGCAGAACGGGGGAAGCCTCAGTCCCTCCCGGCTGCTGTTTTCCTGTGGTAGGGAGCGTGCGTGTGGGGAGCTTCCAGAGTTTACTCCCCACTACTGTTTTTCCTAGGGGTGGGAGGGAGCAAACTGGGGACTTCCCCAGGGCTGCCTCCAGCCCTGGGAGCACGCCAGGTGTCCTGGTACTTCCTGGGACCAGTAAGTCTCCCCTTACCCGTAGGTAGCTGCTGACTACCCACAATCTGCTGCTGTGTCTACATGTTGTGCAACACCCCCCGCCCCCCAACACGCTGTATGTTCAGCATACATATGAACATGCAGCTGCTGCTGTGGTTCAAACCTCCCTCTTACACCACTTTTGTAGTCTGATCAAGTGTTTTGCCTGAGGTTTAAATAAACTTAGAACCATGTTGTGTCTAGTGATGTCAGCATCAGTGTGAGCACTGCTTCCATTATTTTCCTGACTTCCCTTTATGCAGGCCAGCTAAAAGAGGGCATCCTAGTCTGATGGATAGACTGAGGCAGGTGACCTGGATTTATCCAAGCTGCTGCTGGCCTGCCACTGACCTACTGTACAACCTCTGGCCAGGTCACTTCACCTCAGTAGGCCACCATTTCTCCATCTGTAAAAGGTGGATGTTTGGTTATTTTATTTTAGGAAAGGGCTTAGGGAGTAGAATCCTAGAAAATGAGTTATTACAAATCCTAACTTGTAAACAGCCCTTCTGTCTCATTAAAAGAAAACCGAACAAACCCCCCCAAATTGCTTAGTTATCCATTTCTATCTTGAACGATATCACTTTCATACACTTCCCCCTGATTTGGGTAAGTGAACTTGCAATTTCATTTCAACTTTCTACACAATTCACAGTTTAGGAGATAAAAAGCTAATGCTGCCATGTTCTGCAGCTCTTCTGATTTGGATGCAACACTTCACCAGCACCATGATTTCCATCTGTGCTGAAATAGCCATCAATGCTTTTATTGTCCTCTTGCCAAATTACAGCACCCACCTTTCCAGTGGCCTCCCCTACTCCCAGCTCTCCACTGAGCAGCAGGTCTAGACAGTACAAAAAAGTGTAGCCATATCCAACTTTGCCTTTGTGAAACAACTCCACTAAGTCCTCAATCACTAATGTCTAATTACAAATTGGCTTTCAACATTTTATACGCTTACTGTAGATGCTTTGGTAATCTGCTACAATCCTTTGTTCTTCCACCAATTTTGTTGCCTATGTGATCCCATTTTGAGATTTGAATATTACCCTGTTACTCCAGACTTCACCAAGGACAGTGCATAGTATGATTGCAACCCTAGTCCGCAATTGGTTGGACCCTCTTTGAGGTCCCAGCTAGTTTGGAAACCTCTGGTCCAAGATATGCCTCTCAATTTTCAGATCCTACCTTGTGCATCTTTTCTTACCTGTACATCTTATTTTCTCTCTTGATTCCAATCTGTACTGCATTTAAACCTTATAGTATAAAGTGTCTGTGACGTAGTGTACAAAAAACACATCAGTACTTGGTGTTGTTTTTTTTCAGTGAAGCTATTTTGGTGTGAAGCTATTCAGCGTCGTATTCTCTGCTCTCCAAGCATGTAATAAGTAAGTGATAACTAGTGCTGCATGCAACTTAATATTTGGCTTGATTTCTAATAACAGAAACATTCCAATAAAGAGTGCGGGGATGTGGAGCAGCTTCCAGCTTCTGAACCAATTCTTCTGCAGGTGTGTTGAGACAGGCCTGGGAGAAGGCATCCGAATGTATTTCACTATATTTCATGCTGATATTTACCTTTTCACTTTTTACACTTCCTCCTGCTAGTGCAGAATGCGGCGGCTCGTCTCCTTATGGGGATGAGCCGGCGGGAGCACATCACCCCCGTGCTCTGCACGCTGCACTGGCTGCCTATAGTGTACCGAGCCAGATTCAAGGTGTTGGCTTTGGCCTATAAGGCCCTACACGGTCTTGGCCCTTCATACCTCAGGGACTGCCTCACCCTCCGTGCCCCAGAACAACCCGTGATCTGCCGGGGGTGCCGCCTTGTGTAAAACGGGGGGCCACAATGGAGAGGGCGTTCTCGGTGGCCGTACCGTGATTGTGGAACTCCCTTCCGGAGGAAGCCGGTCTCGCCCCAAGTTCGTTGGCCTTCTGCCAAGCCTGCAAGACCTGGCTGTTCTCCCAGGCCTTCGAAGGAGGGGAGGGTGGGTTGGGATGGTTAAAATGGGGGGGGAGAGGGTAGTGGTTTTTTTTAGATGGGTTTTAAAATGTTTTTATTTGTTGTGTTTTACTGCTTTTATGTTGTATGCTGCCCCGAGATGCCATGGGCATGAGGGGGTGGCTAATAAATATAACTAAATAAAATAATATAAATAAAATGATTGCAGAAAGTACTAATTAGCTAACAGTTGGCTCTTGCTTTGAATCCCTGTCAGCATTACCCTCTTTACAGAAGAAGTGATTCTGATTGTACAGGGGAAGATTCTGCTCCTCCAGAGGAAAAGAGCATCCCATTTAAGGAAAAGTATGATGTACTTTCTCAGGAGGCTTCACGAAAGGTTTGATGATTTAGCACATTAGAAAAAAATTCCTGAAATTCTAAATTTGATGTATAATATGAAAACTAGTATCTAGCTAGCACCCTTGTGATAAGCTGAGCACCCACTCCTCTTGGCTTAGGGTAGAGCTGTTGCCTACTTAACGTGCAAGTGTATACATGGAAGGTATGTAACTGGGGGTGAATGGTGCAATGGCAGCAAGGGCCATAATATGCCAAAACCAAGGGTATATGTGGCAAGTCCCAGCACTTGAACTGCTCCATTGTCAGGCTGCCAGCTGGAGATGAATTGTCCTCAAAATATCTCTGTCTTCTTTTTAAAAATGGTCTGGGAGCGCACAATTAACCCCTTTAACAGCAGCAGAATTCTAGTCTTTCTAAGATGCGTTGACTTGCTTGGATCAGTGTGCAAAGGGGGTGTTCCAGGAAATTAAGAGGGCAGCATAAATAGCTGTTCCTATATCATATATATATATATATAAATAAAACCACTTCTGTTTTTATTTTAGTAGAAGATAGCTTGCTATAAAATAAGTAGTGCAAACTGAGGCTCTTAATAGGAAGCCTATTGGAAGCAAAATTAACTACCCGCTCATATGATATGTTAGAATAAACTCAAATGAGCTCTTAATGTTCTACTCTCTTCAATATAGCTGATATGGTGGTTTCATCCCCGACTGATTCTGAGTGGCCATACCCATAGTGCCTGTGAAGTGCTGCATGATGGGAAAATTCCAGAAATCAGCATCCCATCATTCAGTTGGAGGAACAGAAACAACCCTAGTTTCATCATGGTAAATTTAAATAATTTTATTTTTTGTCAATAATTCTCATAAATATAAATCAACATGGCAATCAGCTATTTCTTAAACTGATGCTACCTGTAAAAAAACAAAAAAGCAAATCAAGAAACATCTCCTCAGCCTCCCCCAAAATACACTTAATACACTGCATCCACCTTATAAAGCACATGCTTCTGCTTGAGTGGTACCAAAAAGTGCTCTTATAAGTTTAACTTCTGTATGTACACAAACACATTTAGTACATTTCCTTATAAAGAAGATGCAGTGTAAAACTGTTGACCCTGTAAATCATCAGTAGTGTGCACTGAACAGTAGAAAGACTAATTTTACTTGGCTGACTTATCCATTATGAAAACAAGACCGTATATCTTTTAAAGTTTTGCATGGCTCTCTTGCTTTTCACACTTGCTCGTAAGCCAACTCAGAGAATGGCAGGCTCTCTTGTCATATAGTCATGTGCCAATCAGTGAATTATTCCTATTGATTTTACGTATGTTTGGTATGCTCCCAATCAACGCACAGTAGGTTTTCTCCACTCCACCCCACCTTTTTGAGAACTGCTTGTTTTAAAATATTTCCAAAACTTTACCTAACAGCGCTTTACACTTTTTCAGCATCTTCTGCAAGGCAGGGGGATCCTTTTATAAATCTTAATGCTCTTTGGTTTATGTACTCTAGCTAACAGACGGCTCTAACCCTTTCTTTAGTCTCTGTCTTTTGTTTAGCAATATACAAACCAATACACACAAGTTAAATAGTTCTGCTTTTAGAAGCAGCTATTGAATGTACTAGCTTATTCCCTTTTCTTTGGAGCAGCTGCTATCAGAGAAGGTACGTTGCCACTGCACCATACATATTTCATCAATCTCAAACTGTAGTTGAAAGCACTGGTGTTACGGCACTAACTCAGATCTTGCCATGTAACAGTACCATTTTTTTAAAAAAAGGAATTGATCATAGCAGCGTATGACTGCAAACCATTTTACTAAACCTGCACCTATTTTTGTAATAGTACTATTGTTTTCTTTTCTTTCTCAGGGCAGCATCACACCAACAGACTACTCTCTGCACAAGTGTTTCCTTCCATTTGAAAACAGAGTTATTACTATATACTGTACAGCAGGAGCTCTGCTTCTAGTTCTGTTGCTAGCTCATTTTCGGCTTCTCATGCCACCTTTTTGTTTTGCTCAGCATTTAATCATTAAGCATAAAGAAGTATGAAGAGCCAGACATTTGCAGTCAGTCACTGACACACCATAGCTGAGAACAGTCAAACATCAGACTATATTCATGCCAGCAAATGACCTAATTGGATGGCTAATCCGAAGGCAGGTCGCATTTACACATACCATAGAAGTCCTATACACTTGATATGCCTTACTACAGGATAAATAAGTAACCAAAAAGAACTGTTTTCATGCTGTACAAAAATATTGTATTCTACAACCAAATGAGTCCTTTGCCTTGCTATAATTTTTGTATAAAATGTGTATTAAAAGTTTGTAACTGTACATATGTAAATCCTACAGCCTCATCATCTGCTTGCGCTTAAATATCCCATGCTGCTGGAGGCTTGGTCTTGCAAGCTGGAAACATCTGTTTTATTGCTGCATGCCACCCTAATGTGGTATTTTGTTTTTAATATCAGCAATAGGAGATGCAGATTTTCTTTTCAGTTCTAAGATGTTACGATCAAAGGCTGCTTTTTGGGAGAAGACATCTCTACTGGCCTCTGATGCATTAATTTTGTCACATGTAAACTTAAATTTTGTAGGCTGCAATTGCCTTGCTACAGGATAGTATCCTCATAGACCCCGTTATCTGGCTTGCCATCATACTGCAACCCCATCCAAAACTAAGGCAACCTTATTGGATTGCTATTTTTAAATAGCTGTGCGCTGTTCAAAGTATGGGGGCTAAGCTCTGTCCTTGAAAGAGAAGTTAGACATCAGTGCACACTGTGTATTTGTAGGATTCCAAAGGTAAGTTAACATAGCCTGGGTTTATAGTAACTATAGTGCAGAGCCATGTTTCAGCTAGAAACTAAATTTCAAATGAGGTTTGTGGAGACTGCTCCTTAAAGGCAACCATAGCGTGCTTGGAGCTGGGGTCAATGCGGAGCCCCTATTGATGGCCATAGGTAGACAGCAAAAATCTAGAGTCCAAGTCCTGTTTCTCTGTGTATGTGGGAGAGGAGGAGCAAGGACAAGCTGCCTCCTCCATAAGAAGAATGTGGAAGTACCACTAAGCAAAGTCCTTCCTCTCAGAGAAGGTAGATCGAATCAGGTTTTTTGTTTGGTTGTGCTTTTTTAAAAAAAATAAAAAATACCCCCACAAAGGCAGGCTGTTCATCAATTACCCATTACAACAATTTCTTTTAAAAAAATAATGATGGTGGAATCTGCTTATTTCAACAGCAATGATAAAACCTTGGGAAATATATTCATACTACTTTAAAATCTTCTAAATTTAGAAATACACCCTTTGAGGGATATGCATGATAAAATAAAATATAATATTTTCATGGGGGAATAAATGCCTAAAGGGTCATATTAAATTGATCTGGCACTGTACACTCAAGTGACCCATTTTAAAGGAGAATTGAGTTTGTCGCTCTAGCTTACTTTTTCAGCCAGAAAGGACAGGGCTTGTAAACAACACTGCCTGTAATTAAAAAAATCTGATTCATATTGTGTGGCTGAAAACATTTCAAAGTGTAATTTGTCCTTAAGTTTAAAATAAAGGCTGAAGCCAATCCATGAAGTAACATAAGCTAACACTTCTCTAGGTTTCTGTTATTGCAGCTGTTATTTTAGACATTTGTACAGGTTATCTTGGACACAGGAAAGTATATACTCACAGAGACATAACACCTATGTATAAAATATAAAGCAGTGTTATAGTTACTAAAAAGGACATGCCTTATTGCTACAGCAATTCTTGCTTTTTATATATTGTACTGTACCACAACTTGTTTTGAGAATGTCATTTGCATAAATTATTCAAGTTTGAGAAATATTCACACTTTGATTCTACAATATTTAAAATAAAACCATTTTCTAATGAGTCTCTTTATTAAAAGAGAAATAAAAATGTCATCTTGTAATTCTCTTAGGCCAGACACAAGGGTTTACACTTTTCTTCTTTCTTGCTATTTACTTGCGCAATGAAAGCTGCTGCTATTACAAAGATTGAAGAGCTTTTACCTAATAGTTCTCTCACACATTCACAATCGGCATGTGCAATTGTGAAGGTCTATGAATGACCAAAGAATTACTCAACATGTTTTCTAAAGATAAAGGAAAAGAAAAAAATCCTTGCTTCCCATTAAAACAACACCAGGTTGCGATTTGGACACTTGAATGAATTTCAATGTTTTAAAGCTGAGACTCCAAAAGAGAAAGGCATGTTGCTGCAACACCCGGTGACTGTAATACCTTACTTGGAAAGGTAAGTGGTTAATTTGCATAATTTATATTTTTTTATACTAAAGAGCATTTTTATATAAACCAGAAAAAAACCCTAAACTCTACAGATAGATTTCTCACCTCCAGTAACTGCTGCAGGTAAAATTGACATCAAGCTGTACAGCGAAATCAAAACATACTTACATCTTAGCTCATTTTACAGGGTACAGCCATAATCAAGGCACAAAGATCTTCTACAAGTATTTTTCTTCAATAAAGTTGTACAAAATAATATTACATTTTACAGTCTGTACAATATAATAAACCAGCATTAAAACAAAAAATATATATATAGGGAAAGGACTGTTGTCCAAGAATGATCTAAACTAAAAGGATCATTTGTGGACAGCACAAACAACAGAAGTGAGGGTGGTAAGTTTTATGCCTAGATGCATTAGGTTGAAAAAGTAACGAATTCAAATGCCTGAGGTGCACAGAGACACTTAGCCCCAAAATCCCAGAAAAATTGCTTATCTTCACCATGCCTCTTATTATCTACTCTACGTCCTGTGCCAATAACCGCTTAAAAGAGGAGGTCACTATTAGTTGACCTGCAACTCAGTAATGCTAAAAACTGTGACAGAGTAATAAATATTGTGATGCTGCTACATTGTGTGTATACTTCTTCAGCAGTATTTAATAACCTGATACAAAGTGCATTATTCTTTTCACCCATCAAGTACTCTTCAGTGTCATGTTAAAAAAAGGAACCCACACACAGGGACAGGTGTGACTTTAGTGTCATCCAGCTGATAGGTATCAGTTTGAACTAACATTAACCTGCTGAAAAAAATTAGCAGGTTATGTCCAATTAAAAAACCTAAGGGAACAGAGGTAGCCAAAGGGCTTTAGTGGAATGACAAAGAAGTGGCATATCAAAATAAAGCACACAAACAGTCCCAAAAAGCAGGGAGGAAAAAGAAACTCAAATCAGCTTAAAGGCTAACTAATCAAGGTAAACAAACGGAAGAGGCTGACAATTCTATAGTATAATCTTCCAACCTGTGTGGGATAGTAGAGAAAGAGAAAGGAGCAAAGAATTTAAAACCACAGGCTCCACGGTGATCCCAATCACAAGAGTTCATATTGACGAAGATGCATTCTCTGAATGATGTCTCTACAGTCGTTGAACACTCTACGGATGTTTTCTGTGTCCACTGCACATGTAAAGTGTGGGTAGCAGTAATGCCTGCCATCTCCGCTCGCTGTACTTATTCTCTGCAGAAAAGTAAGAGAAGGTATTGAGGACTTTTTATCAGGCTTGAAAGATTACCCTATGTCATCTGTGACCAAGTTGCATCTTTCAGCATCCAATTATCAAACATTACAGCATGGCATTGGAAAGTGGAAGTGCAACTTTT
Organism: Sphenodon punctatus; assembly: GCA_003113815.1. Classification (NCBI taxonomy): domain Eukaryota; kingdom Metazoa; phylum Chordata; class Lepidosauria; order Sphenodontia; family Sphenodontidae; genus Sphenodon; species Sphenodon punctatus. The sequence goes on from QEPC01003937.1 coordinate 2,550,893, forward strand.
GGCAGTTCTAACTGGTATACTGTGGCCATTTCTAAAGCTATGTCTTTGTTTTACATAACACTGTGTATCAAACATTAAATTATACACAAACATGTCCACAGATCAATATAGCCAAGTCCTTAAAGTGTATTGGTGGCAGTGCAATAATACTTTTATATTGAGAGGTTTCCCATTGTATACTAGTCTTAAGTGCTTTAGGCATTAATAGATTAGATGCCATATTTTATTTATTTAAATTTTTAGGCCACCCCCTCCTGCTACTGTCTGCAGCTCAGGGCAGCTTATAACATATTAAAAACATAAAGGTAGCAATAACATTAAAAATATATATAACATTTTGGAACCTTAAATGAGGAACAAAATTATCCATTCAGAAATTACATACTAGAGTGTAAAATGCTATTGCCATTATCTTAAACACATTTACTGAAATCAATGGAACTTACTCAGAAGTAAGCATGTTTAGGACTGGGGTTTCCAACTAGGGATAGATAGATGCCAGCTCTGCTAAGGTAAGCAGTAGTCCCTGCATATGATTCTGATAGAATTGTGTAGCTGCAGCTAATGGTTGCTGTCTTTTTCTAAGATGGGGCAGTGCTGAAATTGATAAGGAAAGGGTTTCTAGTTGAAAAAGACATTCAATCTGGAGCTACCTTCTGTTTGGTGCTGGCAAACTTAACTCACATCAACTCTAGGTCTTTGTACTTGATATAGCTTGTGTTATTGACAATGGATAAAAACAGATGTGCAGGTGACATGATCCACTCCTTGGCCCGGGACTGGAAATGGCAGCTGACACAGCCCAGGTCAGGGAGGGATATGGAACAAATGTACCCCTTTCCGACCTGGACAGCCACCCTGACACCCACACAAACAAACAAGGCAGGCATGAGGAGGCTGACCATGGATGTTAGCCCGCATCTGCAGCCCTCACCCCAGGCTAGCAACCGACTCGCCTTGAGGCAGTCCTGGTCTAACAGCTGTACGCTAGAGGGTTCTGGGCCACAACAGGCCACCATTGCGTCTGTTTTAACCCACTGTGATAACAAAAATTAAAAATCTAAGGCAAAGTAGTAAAGCTAAGAGAGGCCAAGAGGACTTTTGGCAAATCAAAAACAAAGTATTAGATGATGGTATTACAGAGAATACCAAGTTAATTTTATTTGAAATACTCTTTGATATAATTATTGGGAGCAGAAGACAAAGATGATTGAGTACAGGGGTTGGAATTCTAGTAATCTAGACTAAGTTATTAACCCAAAGATTTCAAGGTCAAGAGGGTCTCTCCTGATGCATAACACAGTCTACTGCTTCTCACCCATCTAGTCAACTACTGGATAGCAAAGTATTCTAGGTTTACGATGAATGAGGTTATGATACAATATTGGTGTTTTTTTTTCTACAAGAGTCCAGTTTTGCTCCCAATGAAATCAATGGAGAACTAGTGACAATTCAGGCCCTTGGTTATTAATCTTATTTATTCAGGACCTGCCAGAGATAATGGAATTAATTATTGGTTTAAAAAGACTCAGACCAATTTTTGGAAAATGCATATTAAGTTTCCATTTCTGAAACCTACTGCAAGTTACAATCCAGGCAGAAGTGGAACAATAGATCCATCTTTTCCCTAAAATAAAAAATTAGGGTGACCTCACCCCACCCTTGCGGAGGCAGGGCCTGAGAAGGCTTCCTTCTGGGCCGCTCCCCATAACATCGGGGGCGGCCACGGCGAGTGAAGGCAGAAGCTAGTCAGGGGCTCCAGAGGCAGCGCAGTGGCCATTCAAGGTGACAAGATCTTCCTCCCCACTCCTGATGACTACAGACATTAACAATTGGTACTGGGGGTGTCCTGGGCGTTGGCAGTTGGTCAGCAAGGGGCCTTGGAGCAGCTTGTCCTTCTCCCCCCCTTGCGGGGGCGGGGCCTAGGGAGGCTTCTTTCTGGGCCACTCCCCATAACATTGGGGGTGGCCGGAGCACGGCTCGCCGGGAGGTTGGGGAGGAGGGCTTGTCGATGGGACTAGCTGATGTGAATTCTTTGCTGTTATAGATTGTGAGAAGTAGGGGCGGGAAACCGGTAAAATCCGGTATCCGATAATGCCGGTACCGGGCGTACCGGCATTATCGGATTCGACCCGGTAATCCGGTCCGGGGTACTGGATTCCGGGTACCGGATTTTTTACATTGCAGCCATTTAAAAATGGCTGCAATGTAAAAACTTAAAGCCCCAA
>QEPC01003937.1:2553220-2594415 GCA_003113815.1 Sphenodon punctatus
GGGGGTGTCCCCCCTTCCACCCGCGCAGCCTGGGAGGGGGAGGGGGAAGGAATTCATTTATTTCATTGAGTTCAATGGGGACACAGCGCCCCATTGAACTCAATGAAATAAATCCGGTACCGGTATACCGGATTTAATTCGGGAATCTGGTTTTTGCAGAACCGGTAACCGGTAAATCCGGTAGCCGGTAATGGGCCCGGGGTCCCACCTCTAGTGAGAAGGCCTCCCACTCTCCCCAGTAAGAGGGGTTGAGAGGGAGGATGCCCCCTGGTGGCAGCAGGGGACAGAAGGATGTATTGTAGAAGATCCCTGATGTGTACAGGATGGGAATGTTAGGACTGATAGTACCAGAGGATAATTGTAGGGGGCAAGATGTAATTATTTATTATTATTAAGGGGGGGGGGGGAGAGTGTTGATTGTGTATTGTTTTTAAAATGCTGGGTCCCCCTGTGTCGGATATAGACCCTAGCGTTGCTGTATTTCTGTGTTGCTTTGATTGTTGGGTTCCCCTGCGTGGGAAAAAAACCCAATTGTATTTATTTGCTGTTGTGAGCCGCCTCGAGCCACCTTTGGGTGGGAGAGTGCGGGATACAAATTAAAAATGAAATGAAATGATTAAGTTGTTTTCAGTACTCCCAAATTGTGGCAGATTTCAGAACAGCATCTGTTCAAACATGCCTATGTTACATTCTACAGACTGTTTCTGCTCTTTAATTTTTATTTTAAAGTCTGATTTATTTAAATAGTGCAGTCCCAATATATTGCAACACACACACTGTTGCTACTGCATACTGACAACTTTGCAGCAGAGTGGAGGAAATGAATGTGATCCATCCCAAGGTGTTCTGAGTAGCAGAGTCAGCAGTAGGGTATGCATTAGAACAGTTTTAGCTCCATTCAAAATAGAACTGCAGAAAAACTCAAATCAGTTGATTTCATATTACCTTATTAGGCAAAGCACTGTCTTTGAGCATCTGAGGTTCACAAAACATTATGGTTGCCAGATGTGCCTTACTTTAAGGAATATCCTTTATATTCGAACACCTGGGCTCCATAGGACATAATGGACATCCCTTCTTTCAGAACGCCACAGCTCCAAAGCGGACCTTATATTTTAAATTTTGATCTGACAACCCTGCATAAAGTTGTCACCTGTCCCAGAGGGAGAAATGGCCTCATACTCACTTGCATCATTTTACATGTAGATAGCATGTTTGTTGCTTAAAAATGAGGCTGGGTGTTTTTAAAGAGTCAGATGGCAACCTTAACTGTCAAATTCATTCTAGTCAGGTGGCAACCTTAAAGTTCATAAAGGGAGACATAAGGACCCCTGCTATTGATGGAGTCCAGCCTCCTTTGGTCACTAAGGTTTGCAGCCTTGTGGTGCTCTTGGATCCGTTGCTGCGCCTGGATTGCCAGGTTGTGGCAGTTGCTGGGAGCACTTTTCACCAATTACATCTGAGAAGGCTACAACCTTTATCATCAAATTCAGATTTGGCCACTGTCATCCAAGCCCTTGTAACCTGCTCGACTGTTGCAATGCGCTCTGCGTGGGGCTGCCCTCGACGATTGGTCAAAAGCTGCAGTCAGTGCAGAACGCGGCAGCCTGTCTTCTGTTGGGGGCGAGTCACTGAAAGCACATTACACCAATATTCCAGAGTCTGCTCTGGCTACCAGGAACTTTCTGAGGTGCTGGTCTTAACGAATAAAACCCTAAATGGCTTGGGCCCCAAGTATCTGAAAGACTGTCACTTCCCTCATCATGTCCCAGCCTCTGAGCTAAGCCAGGAAGCCCCCTCTTGCAGGTATCATCCGTCTGTGAAGTTTCTACAACACAGGCAGGCAGAGAGGTGTTCTTGGGGGCTGCCACACGATTATGGAACTCCCTCCTCCTGGAGATTCATCTAAGTTACAAAATCGAAGTAAAACTTTTCTGTTTGGCCAGGCATTTGGCAGGCAGGGATAGGGTTGGGTGGGTGGGGGCTGTAGGGGTTAAGGGGATTTTATTTTAGACATTCTGCCATGAGCTTTAATGGGAAGGGTGGCATAGAATTTCAAATAAATAAAAGCATTCAAATCCCATTTCAAATCTGTGACCAATTTACAGCTTTCCAGATGTCACTATGATCACGTTAAACTTCATGACTGAGGATGTGCAAAAGATCTCCTATGCTACAAGCACATGGCCCTACCATTTGAGCAATGCAGAATCTCCACTAGCTGGTCAGCCATTAACCTTGCTGACGGCTGAGTTCGGATTCCACAAAGCAAGCACATGGTAGTAATTTCAGTGCAACGTTTTGGTGATGTCCAGTTATGAACGGCATGTTAGAGTAGACTGGCACATGTGCTAGGCAGTTAATTAAGCACACTTTAAGTACTATTGGACTCCTAAGGTAGGGCTGAATTGACGTTTTGCTAACCAACCATATTAACTAGAAACCTGGTTTTGAATGTGGCAAACATTTGTAAACAGTTTCATTACACTTATGTAGTTTTGTCAAATATGTTACTGTGTAGCCTCTGACAAGTGAAGTGGCTTATAAGCACTAACTCCTGTAAACAACATCTAGCCCATAGAGGCTTTCTTTTTGTTGTAGCAGTTCCCTCATGGAAACATTACATTGGCTTTGTCAAAACAAAACTGACAACCAGATCAATGAAGTGAGCTGGGACAGTGGTGAAGCAGCACTTTGAGGATCAAGCTGTGAATCAAAATTCCAAATTATTTTAAAATAAAAAAGCAAATATATTTTAAACTATTGATTGTAGAGAGATTGACCAGCCAAAACACAGGAATATACTATGAAGAACAAACAAATCTGAGGCAGCACTTCGAAAAACACACCATCCTTTACTACCGAATAAGAAAACAAAAAAATTTGCATATTAAATCTCTGTAACTACGAATGGTTCTAAATGACTAAGAATAGCAGCAATTCCTTTTATTAAAACAACTAAATATTCCCAGAATTCAAGTTAATTTATTGAAATATCTGTGTCATTTCCAAGCAAGGTTTGTTCAGATTTTAAAAAACGAATATCTGAATGAACTAGATTTTCCTTGTCAGTAAAATAATGTGAAAGCAGGAGAGTCAGTGGATTATAAAGACAAGGAGCCAGAGAATATTTTAAAAATAAAACACACTTCCTGGAACAAAAGATAATGTGATTAGGGAACACTGGACTGAACAGGCAGCTTGACCTAGCATGGAAAGAATAGCTTTTGCTGAAATCATGGGCTTGGAAAACCAATCTGGGTGCTCTAAACCAAACAAAAGGACTCCTCTTGCTTTGCCCTAGCCACACGTTCATAAAGATATATTCACCGGCTGTATAAATAGACTTTGAAACAACAACAACAACAAAACAATGTGTGGCTGACAATTTATTGTAATTTTCATTCTCTGTCCAAGACAGATTTCAATTTTTTTTTATTTTTGGACAAGCTAAACATTGCTGTTGCTGTTTTATACTCCCTCATACAGTATTTAAAATGCAATACAAAACTTATTTTACTTGGCTGGTAGTCTTGCTGGCAATTTTGACTATGTTTCCAGCAGCCCAAATAACTTTTCAGGATGCTTTTAATTAAGTTACCATTTAAAAGAGTTGATAGATTTAAAATCTCTGCATAAATATTGGATCTCCTGTATTTTCAGATGAAACAATTAAAAAAGTGGCTTATGAATCAAACTGTTTTCAAAATCCAGAACTGGCAGACAAAGAAAGAGTAGCTCACTGCCACTGGTTGATTCATTTGAAAAACTTTGCACCCTATTTTTGCACGCATTTGGATAAATATACACCCCGTGACAGGATTGCCTAGAAAACAGCAGACTTCTATTCTGTCTTCTCACTCCTTACCCTGCCCCTTTACTTCCCTTTTCCAATTTGTTCCCTCTTCCCCTTTTCTCCCTATATGTGTTCGTTATTATCAGGGACCCATGTTCACTACACCAACAATTTTTAAATTATGTAGACTGAAAGTTTAATTTTGCAAGTTCACTGCGATCGTAAAATACACGAATAATTTCTTCACTCGCATAATTATGCAAGAAGCAAACTACCAGGCTGCGATAGAAGAAGGGGCAGCGGGATTCCAAGGTAAAAGAGAAAGCTTCTGGAAACCAGGTGGAATCTGAGAGGAGTGGGTGTCCAAACACGGACCCTAATATATATGCAAAAAGAGGATCCAGTTTCAGCTGGAATAAACCCCATATTGGATGGGCTGTGAGGGGTTGCAGGAGGTCCAAGTTCCAAAGTTAACAAACTCTGGTTAACTGGGTGTGGAGGGGAGTGAACTAAATCCCCCAAGAACAGCTGAAGGCTGCTTCCCAAAAGAAGGGCCTGACCCTGCCAGTTCATTGATGCAAATTTATTTCCTAGGATGCAGTCACCAAGCAATAAACACATTTCCTTCACCTCCAACCTTATACTGCCTCAGCAACACTGCCACATATACCTTATCTGCAAAAACAGGCAATAAACACCCTCAACACGAGTCCCCAACATAAAAACAGGCCCCTCCCACACATGCCCCAGCAAAAACCCCTGCTCACTATACACACAAATGTTGCCCCTGCTCCCCACAAATGGAGCCTGTATGCAGGTGACCCTGCCTCTCCTTGGCAGGGGATGGGTAGACTGTTGCCTTCTGGGCTGAGGTGGCCCCGCCCTTCTAGCAGAGAACTGGGAGAGGAGTTGGGGGAGAGCCATTGTTTCTGTACAATGTCTCTCCCTCCAGGGCAACAAAAAAGGAGCTGATCAAAGCTAATCCCCTAATCACTGCAAAGGTCAACTGAACTCTGCTCTTGAAAAGCAAAGGTGTCTTTAAAAGGTGGTTAAGGGTAATCTTCTAATCATTCTATCACTGTAGAGCACACTGTTGATGTTGGTATATGCAACATCCATAAGTTAAAGTTACTGAATTAAGAACAGTAATTGACTATGGCACTGCTATGTTTATGTGTACATGGAAGGGAGATGGGGTTTTGCAGTTGAATTCCTTTGTGTAACCACTCCTCCTTCCCTTCTCTCTCATTGTCTCAGTCTCCATTTTGTCTTAATACTAGTTAGATGCAACTAAGGATCTGTGCCTGAAAAAACTTAAGTAAAGTTCTGTTTTTAAACCTTCAGCTGCATTTGTCCTTACTGATTGTGAATCAGTTATTACTCTGCAACAGTTGACACAGTATAAGCAGCATGAGTCAACAATGTGGTAGTGAGAACATGTGTCCCTGGTTATTATTAAAATCTTTATTTTAATATGTTTGGTTCATTTTTCTTATAATTATTTTCAATAGAATTAGGTAATTTACAGATATAGTTGTGATCCCATAGCATGTATGATATCTGGGATCATGTGTAAACAGCAAGTTTTTTTTTTTTTTAAAGTATTTTTGTTTAGCTGATGAAGTTTTAGGCTTTATAAAAAATCCAATAAAAATTAATCACAGCATCCTAGTTTCACCTGTCTCCTGGGAAATTGGTTCTATTGTTGTTTTTAATGTGGATCTATAATGATATTATTTGCTGCCATTCACTATTATCTCACAAAAAGCAACGCCATGCCCAAGATTTGGTTTGCAGCGGTAACTCAAAATTATTGCCACAATGGCTTTTTCCACAATTCAGAGAATCTGTGCCGATTAAAATTCCCATAACTGTGCAAAAGGTAAATTGATAAACAAGAACCGCAACTCCTTAAAAATAAGTTTAAATTAGAAATAGGACTAAAAGAATTGGAAAGCATAAATTCTGTTCCTTGTTATGAAGCCTTTGAGAATTACCTTTACAGAATTCTCACTCATTGTCTGTGAAAAATGCTGTATTTAAAGTGAGAGGCAAATTCTGCTTTCAATATAAATTACAGAGTTGTATGCTAAAAGCAACTAACTCCACTGGAATCAATGAAATTACTCAGGCCAATACGAGAGTCTTGTTTGGCTCTGAGCGTCTAGAGTGAATAAATGTATTTGTTTTAATGACTGATATTTATTAATTACTGCTTCTCTCTTCTTTAAAGGGTGCCCCCCCCTCCACATCACCTCAATGCATACCCGATCACAGGAGATGGAGACAGTGTGAAGATTTTAGGCCCAGTCCTCCACCATTAAAGTCAAAGAGAGCTGTGTCACTGACTTCACTATATGGAGGATTTCACCTTTTGTTTGTATGCAAACAAAATCAGGACATATAAACTGAGAAATAAATACATAAGAACATAACAAATTTTGGAGGAGCGAGGAATGAGTTCATGGCCTCCATGACAAACATGGGCTTGTTCCAAATCATCTGTGGCCCCACACATGAGGAGGGACATACACTGGATTTGGTTTTCTGCACCAGCCTTGAGGTGGGGGGTCAGTTAGTAGAAGTCAGGGGGATGGAGCCCTTGTCACAGTCTGACCATTACCTCCTTAAGGCGTGCATTCTGGTGCATGTCAGTCCCCAACGGGATGCAGGACTTATTAGATCGGTCCGCCCCCGGAGACTTATGGAACCGGATCGGTTCCAGAATGCTCTGGGGGAGTTTCCCCTGGATCTTGACACCCGCTTAGTCAATGATCTCGTAGCCTTCTGGAACACCTTGTTGGCCGAGACCACTGACAGAGTGGCTCCCAGGCGTCCGCTGCCCTCCTGAGTCTCCCGCAGGTCTCCTTGGTTTACTGAGGGCCTGCGGTGCTTGAAGGTGGAGAGCAGGTGGTTGGAGCAATGGTGGCGCCGGACTCGCAATGAGTATGATCGATCGCAAAAGGCCTATGCTGTGGTGGTGCAGGCAGCGAAGAAGCAGTTCTTTGCTGCCCTTATTGCATCTGCAAAGTCACGTCCAGCAGAGCTTTTCTGGGTGGTGAAAGGTTTGGTCAGTCCTGCCTGTCTCCACCTGGACCTGGAGCAATCCAATGACCACTGTGACCGGTTCATTGAGTACTTTGTAGATAATATCGCTCGCATCCGCCACGAGTTCCGTTCCGCAGTTATTGCAGAGGATCATCTTGGTCCTGTCCTGTTTTGTGGGATCAGTTTCAGATGGTGTCGCCTGCTAATGTGGAGTCCTTGTTGGGATCTGTTCATGCCACCACTTGTGAACAAGATCCGTGCCCGTCCTGGAGGGTGAAAGCCAGCCAGGAGACGTTACGGCCGTTGCTGGCTGGGGTGGTTAATGCCTCCCTTCGGGAGGGCAGGATGCCTGAATGCCTGAAGGAGGCTGTGGTTAGGCCCCTGCTCAAGAAATCATCTCTTGACACTGATGCTCCTGCCAGCTATCTGCCAGTCTCTAACCTTCCCTTTTTAGGGAAGGATATTGAACGGGCTGTGGCACGGCAGCTCCAAGAACGTCTGGACTACACTGGTTTCCTTGACCCCTCTCAGTCCGGGTTTCGGCTTGGGTATGGTACGGAGACTGCATTGGTGGCCTTGGTTGACGATCTCCGTCTGGCGTTGGACCCGGGTCGTCAGACCTTACTGGTCCTGCTAGACCTTTCGGCTGCATTCAACACAGTCCATCATGAGGTGTTGGTGACTCACCTGCGGGACCGTGCCGGGATTGGCGGGACGGACTTGGACTGGTTTCGTTCATTCCTGGCTGGGAGAACTCACCAGGTGGTGTTGGGGGAGTGTATGTCTTCCCCACGGGACCTCGCGTGTGGAGTCCCGCAGGGTGCCATTCTGTCCCCCCTCTTGTTTAACATCTATATGTAGCCGTTAGGGGAGATCGGGAGAGGGTTTCAGGGCATGCACTGTCATCAGTATGCTGATGACACTCAGCTCTACCTCGCCTTTTCCATCGACCCAGGGAATGCAGTCTCTTTATTTTCCCAGTGCCTGTTGGCTGTGGGGCTTGGATGAGGTTGAGCCATCTGCAGCTGAATCCTGACAAGACGGAGGTGATGTTGGTGGGTGAGGGCCTGGGAGTGGTTGAATCTCCTCTTGTGGGGGAAGATTTGCCCTCCCATGGTCCCGCAGGTATGGAGTCTGGGTGTGCTCAATTCACGGCTCAGCCTGGACTTTCAGGTTGTGGCCGTGGCAGGGAGTGCGTTTCGGCAGTTACATCTTGTCCGGCGGCTTCGGCCGTATCTCTCACACTCCGACCTCGCCACTGTCAACCATGCCTTCATCACTTCAAGGCTGGATTACTGCAACGCGCTCTACGTGGGGCTGCCTGAGAAGCTGGTCCGGAGGCTGCAGCTGGTGCAGAATGCCGCGTCCCGTCTCCTTACTGGGGTGGGCCTCAGGGAGCACATGACGCCTGTGCTCCGGGATTTGCACTGGCTGCCTATAAAGCACCGGGCTAGGTTCAAGGTGCTGGTTTTGACCTCTAAAGCCCTTCACGGCCTGGGCCCTGCCTATCTGCGGGATCACCTCACTCCCCATGTGACCCCTGAGATCATCCGTGGGGGCCTTTTTGGAGGTTCCCCAGGTGCGACGGGTGGCCACTGATGTGAGATCTTTTTCGGTGGCTGCCCCTGTGCTGTGGAATTCACTCCCGGAGGAGGCTCGGTTGGCCCCCATCCTCCTGTCGTTTCGACGTTTGTGTAAGACCTGGCTGTTCCGCCAGGCTTTTGGCGAGGTAGGGTGGGGTTTGGGAGGGAGGGTGTGTTTTTATTACTTTTTAAAAAATTTGTAGATTTATTTTAAAATGTTTTATTGTTGAAATTTTTGTGTGTGCATGTTGTTTGCCGCCCCGAGCTGCCTTTGGGCAGGAGGGGTGGGATGTAAGTTTTGAATAAATAAATAAATAAGAAGTGCCATACTGTGTCAGACCAATGGCCCATCGAGCCCATCATTCTGTCTCCAACAGTGGCCAATCTTGGTTGCTTGAAGTATCCAATAGGTCATTATGGAATTAATTCCGTATTCTCTTCCAGCTCCCGACAGTAAGAGGTTACATTCCCCAAACCTACCTGGCTAATAGCTGCTAATGGACCTATCCTCCAGAAACTTGTCCAATCCTTTCTTAAACCCAGCTATGCTACTGGCCTTGACCATGTCATCTGGCAACAAATGCCACAACTTAATTTTGCGTTAAGTGAAAAAATACTTTCTTTTATTTGTTTTAAATCTGCTACCTATTAGTTTCATGGAGTGTCCCCTAGTCCTAGTACTATTTGAGAGGGTAAATAACCATTCCTTATTAGCATGTTCCACACCACTCATGAATTTATACATTTCTATGATACCCCCTCCCCCCGTCATCTCTTCTCCAAGCTGAAGAGCCCCAACCTATCCAGCTTCTCTTCATAGGGGGAGCTGTTCCATACCCCTTATCATTTTTGTTGCCCTTCTCGGTACCTTTTCTATTTCAACAATATTTTTTTGAGATGGGGCGACCAGAGCTGCACACAATATTCAAGGTGTGGTCACATCATAGACTTATAAACTGGCATTATGATATTTTCAGTTTTACTCGCTATCCCTATACAAATAATTCCTAACATTCTGTTTGCTTTTTTGACGGCCACTGAGCTGAGGATTTCAATGTAATTGTCCATAATGACTCCAAGGTCCTTTTCCTGAGTGATAACTCCTAATTTAGAACCCAGCATTTGTACATAAAGTTTGGATTGTTTTTCCCCATAGCATCACTTTACGCTTGTCCACATTAAATTTCATCTGCCATTTTGATGCACAGTCACCCAGTTTCTCAAGATCCGCCTGCAATTCTTCACAGTCCGCTCATGTTTTATCTACCTTGAATAACTTGGGTATTATCTGAAAATGTGATCATCTCACTCACCTTTCCAGATCATTAATAAATACATTAAAGAACACTGGTCCCAGAACAGATCCCCAGGGGCACTCCACTATTTTCTTCTCTCCATTGTGAAAACTGACCATTTAGTCCTACTCTTTGCTTCCTATCCTTCAGCCAGTTACCAATCCACAACAGGACATTGCCTCCCATGACTTTTTAATTTCCTCAAGAGTCTCATGAGGGACCTTATCAAATGCTTTCTGAAAATCCAGATACACTGTATCAGCGGGCTCCCCCTTATCCACATGCTTGTTCACACCCTCAAAAAATTCCAATAGATTAGTGAGGCACGACCTTCCTTTGCTAAATCCACATTGACCCTCCCCCATTAACCCATGTTTATCAATATGCCCCATGATTCTGTTTTTAATAATAGTCTCCCCCATTTTGCCCAGCACAGACCTGTAGTTTCCAGAATCTTCTCTGGAGCCCTTTTTAAATATTGGTGGTACATTCACTACCACCCTCCAGTCCTCAGGTACAGTGGCAGATTTTGGCAATAGGTTACAAATTACCAGTAGTAGGTCTGTAATTTCATATTTGAGTTCCTTCAGAACTGGTGTAAACCATCTGGTCCCAGTGATTTGTTACTATTCAGTTTGTCAACTTGCTTGAGAACCTCTTCCATAGTCACGTTAATCTGACAGCTCTTCTGATTCATCACCTACAAAGAGAAGTTCTGACGTGGGTATCTCCCCAACATCCTCTGCCATGAAGACTGAAGCAAAGAATTTATTCAGCTTCTCTGCAATGGCCTTATTCTCCCTGAGCACCCCTTTTATCCCCTGGTCATCTAACGGCCCAACTGATTCTCTAGCAGGTCTCTTGCTTCTGATGTATTTAAAAAAGTTTTTATTATTAGTTTTTGCCTCTTTAGTGAGCGTCTCTTCAAATTCTCTCTTAGCCTGCCTTATTAACGTTTTAAATCTAATTTGCCAGTGCTTATGCTCTTTCCTATTTTCCTGAAATAGCCTCCTTCAGCTCACTATTTAGCCACGCTGGCAAACATTTGGTCCCCTTGTTACCTTTTTAAACCTGAGGAATATATTTAATCTAGGCTTCCAAGATGGTGTTTAATAGTCTCCACGCCTCTTGCAGACATTTAATCCTCACCACTGCTCCTTTTAGTTTCCTTCTAACTAGTTTCCTCATTTTAGCATAGTCTCCCTTTTTAAAGTTAAATGTTACTGCGGTAGTTTTATTTACTATTTCCCTTCCAATAATTATGCCAAATTTGATTATATTATGACCACTATTGCCAAGTGGCTCCACCACCATTACCCCTTGCACCAGGTCTTGTGCTCAATTTAGGACTAGATCTAAAGTAGTTCCTCCTCTCGTTGGTTTCAGGACCAGCTGCTCCAAGAAGCAGTCATTTATGGCATCTAGAAACTTTACCTCCATATCACGTCTGGAGCAGACATTTACCCAGTCAATATTCAGATAATTGAAATCACCCATTATCAAATCAAATTTATTACCGGCACTGGCTCTCGCCATAGCCCAAATAGAACATACAAAATGACAATAAAATAACAATATACAAAATTAGGTGGGTATAATTCAACAAGAACATTGTATATGTATGTACTGCTTAATAAAATAATATCCCATATCCTCATACTCGATGGTCAGCTATTCAACCCCCTGGGCAAGGTGGAACTGCCATTGGGCAGCCCAAGGAAAGGCATTCATGCCCTTAGTCATAAAACACTACCTAGCTCTTCAGCAGGGGTTGTCTCGAGTAAGTCAAACCTTCCTCGCTATAGGCACTTCGCAGCTTTGTTATAGTCAAAGCACAAAAGTATCTCAGTTAACAGTGGTTCTACTAATGTATAATGAGAGTAACGACCCCTAACCTAATTCAAGCCTTTTCTTGGAGACTAATTGTATAAAGGAAGCAACTGCAAACATTGCTTCCTTATTTGAAAGCCCCAGAAAGAAAACATAACAATTAGTGAATTCAAAAGTTTGACCACACGGCAAAAATGGGAATAACCAGGTCAGCCTAAGAAACTCATAGTGCGGGCAACTTGCTAAAAGATGCTCGACAGTCTCTGGTTCCCCTTTATGGCATGAGCATAACCTCTGATCCCCAGGGATATTCTTAAACCTCCCCTCCACGACTGCGGACCTGCTCAGCTGCCATCTTAGCAAGGTGTAAGCTCTACATAGCTTGGGATTCACTAAGGTGTCCAGATAGGGTTCAAAAAGGAACCGATCTTTAATTAGGCCCAGGGAGGGAGCCACCTTCCAAGCCCTAACTCGGGCTAGATCTTCCTGGGATGCAATAGCTTGTATTCTTGTCAGAATCTGTGATCGAATGGAGGCTATCGTGGCCCCACTAAAGTGCTGGAAAGAGAAACCCAATTCTCTCAATAGCTTTTCTAAATAGAGAAGCCATGGGTATACCCGTATTCCCTAGTAGCCCAGCTCCTCCTTTAAACATAAAAGGGGAAGCGTCTCCTCTTGCTGGGCTAGGAGTCTTGTCCAGTATCTTACATACCATTGTGGCCAATACGAGGCCGGTGCACGACTCCCGCCCCGCAAACCGGGCCGTTCCCCATCCCCCAACCTCATCCGCATCCCCTGCCTTCCCAAACACCAATTGCCTTTTTCCTGCTCCCTCTGGAACTGCCGCTCCTCCGTGGCTAAAGCTCCCTTCATCCACGATCTCTTCCTCTCTCGCCCCTTTCAACTCCTGGCTCTTACGGAAACCTGGATCACGCCCTCCAACTCTGTTACCCCGGCTGCTCTATCCTCCGGGGGCCTGTCGTTCTCTCACCGCCCCCGCCCTGAGGGCCTGGGTGGTGGTGTGGGCTTGCTCCTTGCTAAGCACTGCCAATTCAAAACCCTCTCCCCTCCCCCCTCCTCCTCCTTCCCTTCCTTTGAGGCCCACTCTGTGCGCTTATACTCCCCTCTACACCTTCGGGTTGCTGTCATCTACCGCCCCCCGGGTTCCCTCTCCTCTTTCCTCCCGGACTTTGAATCCTGGCTCACCTTCTTCCTCTCCGATGATATCCCCACTCTTATCCTTGGTGATTTCAACATTCACGTTGACACGCCCTCCGCCCCCTCTGTTTCCCGCTTTCTCTCTCTCGCTTCCTCCTTTAATCTCCGACTCTGGACCGACTCCCCCACTCATACTGACGGCCATTCCCTCGACCTCGTCTTCACTCGAAACTGTTCTCTAACTGACCTCTCCTTTGACCCCTTCCCTAGTTCTGATCACTTCCTCGGCTCCTTCAGCCTTTCCCACCGACCCCCCTCCGCCTCCCCCTCTATGCGCCCCTTCCGCAATATGCAGGCCCTTACTCCCTCGGAGTTTGCCGCACATCTTTCCCCCCTTCTCCCCCCCGTTTTCGCCTCCTCCTCCCCTGACTCTGCTGTCTCTGCTCTCAACGCTTCTCTCTCCTCGACCCTTGACTCTCTTGCCCCCCCCTCTGCTCGCCCCGTCCGCCCCCTCGACCCCCGCCCCTGGCTTACCCCTGCCATCCGCTACCTCCGCTCCTGCGCCCGGGCTGCCGAACGCCTCTGGCGCAAATCCCGCTCCCTCCCTGACTTCCTCCATTACAAATTCTCCCTCTCCTCCCTCTCCTCGGCTATCTCCCTAGCTAGGCAGCGCTATTATGCCTCTAGGATCGAATCTTTCTCCCGCGACCCTCGCCGCCTTTTCTCTACTTTCGACTCCCTTCTCAAACCCCCCTGCCCTCCCCCGCCCTCTTCCCTTGCTGCTCGGGATCTTGCGTCGTTCTTCACCTCCAAGATTGACAAGATCCGTCGGGATATTGCCTCCCGCCCCCCTCCGCCCCCCGCTCCCCTCCCGCCCCCTCCCCCGCCCCCCTCCCTCCTCGCATCCTTCCCTCCTGCCTCTCTCCAGGAAATCTCTGCTCTTCTCTCTTCATCCAACCCCTCCACCTGCCCCCTTGACCCGATCCCCTCCCGCCTCCTGACCTCTATTGCTCCCACTGTCGCTCCCCCCCTTCTGCATGTTGTCAATCTCTCCCTTTCCACAGGCTCCTTCCCCTCTGCCTTCAAACATGCCACTGTCTCCCCCATCCTCAAAAAGCCTACCCTGGACCCTTTCGATCCCTCTAGTTACCGGCCGGTCTCCCTCCTTCCCTTTGCTTCGAAGCTCCTGGAACGTGTCGTCTACTCCCGCTGCCTGAACCTCCTCTCTGCCAACTCCTCCCTCGACCCTCTCCAGTCCGGCTTCCGCCCCCTCCACTCTACTGAAACTGCCCTGGCCAAGATCACCAATGATCTACTTGTCGCTAAATCGAAGCGCCACTACTCCGTTCTTGTCCTCCTTGACCTCTCTGCCGCCTTTGACACTGTCGACCACTCGCTCCTCTTGGACTCCCTTTACTCTTTGGGCTTCCGTGGCTCTGTCTTTGACTGGTTCTCCTCCTACCTCTCTGACCGCTCCTTTAATGTCTCCCTCCCCGAGTCGACCTCCCCCTCCCTTCCCCTCTCGGTTGGGGTTCCCCAAGGTTCTGTCCTTGGCCCTCTCCTCTTCTCTATCTACACCCGGTCCCTTGGTGAAATTATTGCCTCCCACGGGTTCCAATACCATCTCTATGCTGATGACACCCAACTCTATCTCTCTACCCCCTCTCTCTCCTCCTCTGTCCGCTCACGCCTCGTCGACTGCCTCTCTGATATCTCCGCCTGGATGTCCCGACGCCAACTCAAACTGAACATGGCCAAGACTGAACTCCTCATTTTTCCTCCCTCCCCCTCCTCTCCCTCTGACCTGACCGTCTGCATTGATGGGGTCACCATCCGTCCTGTTCTCCGTGCCCGCAGCTTGGGCTTCATTTTTGACACGCACCTCTCCTTTAAACCTTACATTGACTCTGTGGCCAAATCCTGCCGATTCGCTCTCCTCAACATTGCCCGCATTCGCCCCTTTCTATCTGTCTCCTCGGCCAAAATCCTTGTTCATGCCATGGTTATCTCTCGCCTCGACTACTGCAACCTCCTCCTTGCTGGCCTCCCTCGCTCCCACCTGTCCCCCCTTGTGGCGATCCAAAACTCTGCCGCCAAGGTCATTCACTCTGCCCGTCGCTTCGACCATGTGACGCCTCTCCTCCTCTCCCTTCACTGGCTCCCCCTTCCTGAACGTATCCTGTTCAAACTCCTGGTTTTCACGTTCAAATCGCTCCATGACCAAGCTCCCCCTTACCTCTCGGACCTAATCGCCCTACGCGCTCCTGCGCGCGCTCTCCGCTCTTCCGCTGTCCCCTCCCTCGCTCTCCCTCGCTTCTCCTGCTCGCCCAACCGCCTTCGTCCCTTCTCCCTCGCTGCCCCGCATGCCTGGAACTCCCTCCCTGCCGACGTCCGCCTCGCCTCCTCCCTCCGCTCCTTCAAATCCCTCCTCAAGACCCACCTTTTCCATGCTGCCTTTCCCAATGCCCTCTAGTCTTTCCCCTTGCTCTTACTGTCAGCCCTCCTCTGCTGACTGCTGCTACCGACCACCTTGTAACCAAGCCAAGTACACGCACCTGAGACTTCGCATCCGCCTGAATGTTTGTTTGTCTTCTCCCATGTCTCTCCCGCTGTCCCCTCTCCTTGTCTCCCCCTCCTTGTCTTTTAGATTGTAAGCCACAGGTAGGGACCGCAGCTGATTGTATGTTCTGTACAGCGCCAGCTTGTTACTGGCGCTTTATAAATGTTTAATAATAATAATAATAATAACATACGACTTGCTAGCCAGGGAAGCTATTGAAAACCTGGCCAATTCGGCCCTAAGTATAGCCCCCGGAACACTCCCCGAAACTCCCAACAGCCGCCTGAAAAACCAATTCTGGACTCTTTCTAGAGATATTATTGCTGCGAACGGAATGATGTCTAAAGCAAATAGCAGCATTGGGGGAATTTTAGAATCGTAAACTTTCAAAAAGGTGGAGCCTGTCAGACCGTTGGAAAGGTGATACGCCTTAATTAGGGCCCATGCTGCTTGAGTAGCCTTTGCTACCCTATTCGAAATATGGAGATTCCAAGTGCCCCGATTGGTCAAGCTAACTCCTAAATAGGTGAAAGAACTAACTAGCCCTACCTGTCCAGCACTTGATTTTCACATTGCTGGGAGTTTTCTTTTTCCTATGACCATTATCTTGGTCTTATGGGCATTTAGCACCAAGCCATTCTGGTGGCAATAATTTATAAATGACTCCAAAGCCCTTTTTATACCTACTTCGGTTTGTGCCATCAGGACCGCGTCGTTGGCAAACTGGAGACACCCCACACTAACCCCACCGACCACTGGGGGTTGGGTATCCTCCCTAGCCAAAACCTTCGGAAAATCTGATAGATATAAATTAAAAAGCAATGGGGCTAGAACGCAGCCCTGGCGGACCCCCCTCATAATCGGAATGTCCTTGGTCAAGGGCTGGCACTCCTTGACTTTGACCCTAGCTACATTGTTTGAATAAAGACCGATTATAGCTGCCAAAAGATTTTTGTCAATTCTCAACGACCGTAGTTTTGCCCACAACCGAACTCTTGGTACCAGGTCAAAGGCCTTATTAAGATCGACAAAGGCTAAATAAATTGACCCCTTCCTGATCTTGTGATATTTGTGGATCACATAAAAAAGCACAAAGCAGTGATCGGTTGTAGATCTACCTGAACGAAAACCAAACTGCTCCTTTGGAATAATTTTGTTCGTGATGGCCAATGTTTCCAACCGTACCAAAAGCATTTTCGCAAACAATTTCTCCACTATAGAGAGTAGGCTTATTGGCCGATAGCAGATCGGGTCCTGGACCCTTCCCTTCTTGTAAATCGGGACGATAATACTCTGGGTCCAAGACTTGGGAATACCCTCTGCCCCTACTGCTGCGTAAAAGACTTTCGATAGCATGGACGCAATCACCCATTATAATTGTGTTACTGATTTTAGTAGCCTGTCTAATCTCTGCTAGCATTTCATAATCAGTTTCGCCATCCTGGTCAGGGGGGGTGTTAGTATAGCCCCACTGCTATACACTTCCCCCATTACACATGGAATTTCTGTCTATACATATTCCAGAGTACAATTCCTTCCTGTAAAATTTTAATCCTACTTGGCTCAATGCTGTCTTTAACATATGAAACAAAAGAGAGCTACACAGATTCCCCCCAACACCCAATTTTTGCAAAAATGAAATTCCCAGTGTAAGTGATACACTGTCAATTGTGTTTAATGGAAGCACTAATTATCACACAACCAGTCAGAATTTTAAGAATTACTTACTAAAAATTCATCCCGGATGAAGAACTTGGCTCTTGTAACTTTGGGATCTTCTCCTGCATCTGGTGTTGCTGATTAATCATATTAGAGAAAATGAAATAAAAGAGCAGACATTTAATATATTTAATAACAATACAGTAAGCAAAGAAGAGTGTGGTGCTATAGCACTACAACATCCTGGGTCAGATGGTGTAAGCTAAAAAACCCAATTGATTCCAGCTGAGGATGTGTCCCAATATGTCTATAGTATCCCGCCTATGGCAGGAAGAGCGGGATAAAAATTCCATTAAATAAATAATACTCACATCTGACATTCCTAAAATGTAAGATTTAATTTTTTTTATCATTTCATATACTTACTTTCTGGAAGAAGCTTGAATAATAGTCTTCAACCTTATTACAGTGGCTTTGACTAGCCAACCACTACAACTGATTAAGGCCCCCAGTCCTTACACACATGCATCACTCAATTCAGATGACTAATCTACATGTAAACATGATTCTGTGATCAGGTAATTTAGTAAGTAGTTTATAATGATTCCAAGGAAGAGTAGAGCTGTTCAGATTGTTTAACAATGTTATGCAACACTTTCCAAGTGTCAGCTAGTGAAGCTCTTACATGCAGTGCATTAATGGCCCTTATATGCCAAAGGAGTGGGAGAGTCCTCAGTGTTCACTATTCATATCAAATGAAAGTCCTTTCCAAAACGGAGCATGGTGTTTTGTGTGTATGATTCTTTCACACCGGTGTGGCATTATTGTGATTTAAGGAATCTGCATGCTCTATAGCTCTCGTGGAGAACGTCTGCTATTTTAAGTCTCACAACACAGTTGCCATTGCCCTTACCATCTTCAGGTACAGTGTAGCGCGCATATTCAGGAAAATAATCTTCAATTTTAGATTTCCCTGCCAAGACCTTTTCAGCAAGCATGTCCTGTTTGTTCAAGAACAAAATGATAGATATGGTCCGTAACCACCTGTGAAGAACAAAACCAAAGTTGGTGCCATCTCCCACAAACATCTTGCATCTAAAGAAACTTTACTGGGCAATTTCTATTTTATTTGGTCATTAAGGCACTGATAGTTTGACAGAAAATCAACCGACTTAAAGTCGTAAATCAGTTCTCTGGAAGTTTTGCCACACTGCTATGCTGAAGCGTCTACTATATATTTTAAAATGGGAAGAACACAAGTTTAAAATGAACACTACCATTAGAGTAGCTATCTGAATCTTCTTCATACAGTTTTCTTCTGAATCTTTTGTAGTTGGCTGTGTGAACTTTGGGAATGAGAGAAGCAAAGAAATCTTTGGGAATGAGGCTTTCAGATCTGATGAACTAGGTGACAGCACATTTGGAAAGGCTGCAGTCTCAATGGTCTCCAGTCAATTCATCAGTCAGATCTCTGGACAACTGTTGCTTGTGTGCTTTTTATGGTGTTGAGCTAGTGCTATGGGGGTGTAGCTGGCTGGTGCTGCTATGGAGTAAGGACAGCCTCACGCAGCAGTCACATGAGGCTGTTTGTGAAAATCCCTTCCCCCACATTTAATCACGTACAAAGGTTAGATTGCAGGATGCAGCAGGTATAATGCATGCTTAATCTCTCTCTCTCTCTTCCCCCGCCCCCATGTCCTGCCACTATCTTTCATATCTCTTTCCAGCGCTGGGCACATGATATACCATCATCTGTGGCTCTGGTAAGGTCCTCTGCAGTACAGGGTTCTCCCAGGAGTTAACAGAGCAAGTGGTGTTCCATGGTCTGTATTTCACCACAGTCGCAAATATCTGGGTCTAGTAGATTAGATAGCCCCACTCTTTCATGCTGTTCTTTGACCTGCCAACCCTCGTACTAAGGTGATTTAGACTCCTCCAAATTGGCCAGCTTAACTCTGCCTCTGCTGAAAGATGTTCTGCAGCATCCACATGTATTTTTATATCCTTGTCAAAAGCATCTAGCCATGTCAGCCACATCTGTAGTGGAGTGGCTACTGTTTCAAACGGCTTTACTGTAATGAGAAAGCTTCTTCATGATTTTTTAGGGGGCTAGTAGCTACAACTTGGCCATAAGTTGGTGTCTAGGGTCTTTGGCCTGCCATGACCTTTCCATTCTGCTTTTGACTTGCTCTCCAGATATCTGGTGGGGCGATTCTGGAAAGCAAATATAGTCCATTCATGGTTGTTGACTTTAAGCATCCAGTGATACATTGGCAGTACTTGTTCAATACAGAATCTAGTTTTTTTGGTGTGAGCTGATAACTCCTACACTGGGAATGCTATTCTGCTGCTGTATAACAGTGAATATAGATAGATAATTTATTTCTGAACCAGCCATCAAGCCACGTCAGCACAGACAATGACTTAACATAAACAAACATCACATAAAACTACATCACTTCTTGGCTCAACTGGTCATGACCAAATATAAAATAGCAAAGACCAGCTACAGCTAAAACCTCAAACAACAGTTACACGCAAACCCAGCCCCCAGAGTTATTCTTAATGAACGAGAGCGGAGTTTGGCCACAGAAATGGCAAAGGAGGCCATGGTTCTAGTAATACAATCACTGGAATTGTTAAGTAGAATGAGTATGAGCTGCCTAGAGGGCATGGACACTTTCAGGTTCAAAATTTTGAACATATTAAGACATGCTTGGGCATAGAGTGAACAATATAACATAGAATGGGTCAGGTCCTCAACCTATCCGCTACCACAGATACAAATCCGCTCAGCATATTCAACCCCCTGGGACTGGCCCGTGACAATGGCTGACTGCATCAATTGCATTCGGAGGGGCATAAATGCTCTCCTTTGCACTGGATTTGACAAAACCCGCAGGTACTTAGCCCCTACAGGTCATAGTGCAAATAAAATAGTTAGCAATATTGTTGGGGTTAGCTCTCCATTTCAAGTCTACAGGTTTCTATGTATGTTGTTCAGGGTGCTAATTTGACATTTAGTTTTCTCTGTGTATGTTTTAAAGGGCAGTGTGTGGGCTAGTGTTACTCCAAGACAGACAGAGTTGCAACACAGAGTGAATGCTATCCCATTCCACATAATATTACGATGTCTCTTAGCCTCATGATTACAAAGATGAGAAAGATTTACTTGTGTCTCAGCTGAGTTTGCATGAAACTAGATTTTAACATAGTAATCTGAGAGTCAACAAAGTTGATGATGTTGTGGCCCCAATTTTGTTAAAGTTCTTAACTTGAACAGCATCCTTCTGTCACTCTTATAGTTATCTTATAGCTCTATCCTTTTCTAGACGTTGGTGTGCAATTTGATCTGAGGTTATATTACAATTTATTTCCACCTTCACTGGGTTATTACTGAGTTTCTAGATAGTTATCCATGCTTTTTTACTGCTATGAGCCATACCCATGCTCACGACGAGTGACTGCCATGACTTCAGTCTTTCTGCTAGCAATGCAGAGACCAATTGATCCCTTGCTGTAATTGCATTTTCAGCTTAGGTCTCCTACATCCATGTACTGTATAGATAACTCGGATGTTAGACCAGGCATATAGCTTATTCTGCAGCCTTGGAGAATATATGCCTTCCAGACACCATGTACCACATTTACAAACTTTGAATAGTTATTTGGTGTAGGGCTGATCCCTCTGACGGTAGCATCAAGGTCATCAGAAAAGCCCTTCCACTCTGTTTTCTTAAAAGTTAAAATGGTGGCATAATGGTACTAGATCAGGGATTATAGCTGCGTTGATCAAAATAGCCATGTGCTAGTGTTGCATGTGTGGCGTGGCTTTACTGCATGAGCCAGCAATGTTATCATTAACAAATGCAATATCCAGGTAGTAGCTCTGTTTCCATCATTTGCTGTTGAAAGAGCATGGATTAAGCTTGAACGGTGGGCATCTGCCCATGCATATTTAATTAAAAATATTTAAACTCTGTAACCAAGATTTAACAGTTGTGCTTGTTCCCGTGACCCCGCCACGCTGGCCACTCATGGAGCACTCTTGAAAGATCCAGACTGCCCTGTGTAGGCCAGGGTGGCCACCTCTGTGGATGGGGCAGCCATGCTGGGAGCCACCCGTTTGAAGCCCTCCCCAACACAACCTGCATGCGTGGGTGGCCTCACACACTGACCACGCCCCCCCCGCCAACCTTGCCCGTTTAAACGCACACCCTGTTTGCTCTATATTCCCCTACTCTGACTCCAGTAATGCCAGGCTTTTAAAAGTTCAGGATACCTATCAGCAGTCACAGCAATACAGAAGGTAACTATTAAAGTGGGTGAGGGGAGCATGGAAAAAGTTAAAACATGCAATTGCATGCAAGAAACTAAGAGGTGGGAGGAAAGACTTGTGTAAATGCAGCCAGGGTGGGTGTCAGTTTTACTTCCCATTGGAACGGAGATGGAGCTGACACGGGTGGATGTCCTCCTTTTCACCACATCAGCACGGGGCAGAATCAGACTACACCTGTGTATTTAGTTGGATAAGCACTGCAGGAGCAGACAGATAGAGGCAGTTCTCAAAATAAAAGGCCAGCAGCTCTTCCTGATGTGTCAGCTTCCTCTTCGTTGCTTTGATCTCAGCAGGGGCATTGAGAGACTCCTCTCTGAAGTAGAAATGTTGAACCGCAAGTGTAATGGCCCTGTTTCCTGGCCACAATTGCTGTTGGAGCAGGGCCATACAGGAGCTGGGGGCTTCATGGTTAGCAAAAAGCATGCTGGCTCTATTCCTGACACTTGCTAAGTAGCAAACGTAAACTATTAACAACAAGTTTAACATCACTGGGATATTACTGTACATCATGGACTTTTCACTGGCAGCTTTGAGTATTAACATTAAAAAAAATAATCTATGTATAGGTAAAATAATTTAAAAAATGTATTGTACTTTTAAATTCCTTAGAAGTACTATGGAGCTATTGAAAATAATCAATACAAAGTGTATTAACTTTTTAAAATTAAAAGCTTATATTAATTTAATGTTTTAATAATGCTGAAAAAACAAAGTGCTAAGGATCTGTCTTGTTATTTTGACTACTGAGTATAACCACAGTGTAACAACATTTTACCTGTTGTTCCAAATGCTTTTGAAGAGGTCCAAGGATTCCCGTAACCTGTTTGTGTTATTGTCTTCCCTTATTACCATGTTGTATCTGCTACAGGCTACAACGAAGATTATAGCGGTGACATCTTGGAGGAATAGCAGAAGAAAAAATGAAGACACAAGAATAGTTATCCAAGTCAGGCTCAGTACTGTACATGTTTCAAAACAGCCTTCCTGTGAGGATATAGGACTCAAACTGGCACCCTTGGTACCAGTGCCATTGCCATGCTCTGGCTTCAGCCGAGCTTTCTGACTGCTGGACTCTCTGGCTCCCTCTCTGGATTGGCTGTCTGCCTCCATATAATGAGCCCTGGAAGTTGTCAAGAGTTGGGCAGAGCAACACGTGATTTCCTGTTTCCTGTACTTAGCCCTGTTGCTTGCTCTCTGCCTCTGCCCTTGTCTCTCTTTTGCACCTGCCTGGCCCTGCTCTGACTCCAGGTTTCTTGTCCTTGCTTCTCCCTCCCTGATTTGGACTCTGCCTTGGTTTCTGTCACTGGCTGGACATCAGACATTAGCACCTGTTTGCAACACTGCTGCTTCTTAACCTGATCTGGACCCTGACCCTGGCCTTTGTTCCAGATGCACCCCTGATCTTGGACCCTTTCCCAGCTCTCCGCCCATGTCTCAGACGGTGGGTCCAGAAACCTTGGGTAAAAACAAACGTGACAGCAAACTGGTTTGGCCCACTGTGACGCGTCTGGGCATGGACCTCGCCTGCACGTCCATGCACCACCAGATGCTGACACAGGGGTATCCCGGGTCATGCTGGCGGCTAGTCCGGGCTCTGACCTCAATAAACCTCTGAGGTCACAGTCTAGGTAGGGTCTGCTTCATTGGGCAAAAGTGGGCCCCCTCGGGGCTGCATGTTTGTTCCCTGGCTGGCTGTCATTGGCCACCATGGTGGGGGTGGGGACGGCCAGCTGCCCCTGGGCTGTGCAGCCATCGGCACGGCACATGTGTATTTTGCGCCCCCGTCTGCCACGCACTGGGTCTGCCCAGGCTGCCTGTCCCATAATGTGGCAGCCCAGCAACACTCCTGTTTTTACCCCTCCACAACAAGTACACTCATTTATTTCTGCAGAGATTGTATGGTCTTAGGTTTCTTGATTAGTTTCATATAATGAGATATGGAATTTTAAAATAAATTTCTGGAAATAGGATTATCTGAGCCAGTGTGGTGTAGTGGCTAAGTGTGCAGTACCTCGATTGGGAGGCCTGGGTTCAAATCTTGCCTTAGCCAGAAACTCACTGGGTGATGTTGGACCAGTCACAATATTCTCTCAACCTACCTCACAGGGTTGTTGTGAGGATTAAAAGTTGTGTTAATTAGTTCTATGTGTTGCGCTCCAAGTACCATGGTAAGGGGTGGCACTATATAAAAAATATTATTAAATATTTGATTAACAAAAGAATATGAACAGATAAAATAATGGAAACCTCATATGAGTTTTTATTTTAAAAGCTATGAACTTGCCTGTTTAAGCTCACTGGGCTTGATCCCAAACCCTGCGTGCTGCGCAAACAGTGCATGCGCATCTTGTGTGCAACCCCTGTGCACGCACCTGAGTGGATGGGATTATGGTCCGTGTGCAAACCATGTGCACACGGGTTTGGGATCAAGACCAATGTAAATAAAAAAATTACAAATAATACAAAAATGGAGTGGCAAATAAACTCACAAGTAATGCAAAACCAAGACATTACTCACCATTAAAACACTGGATCCATTTTCGTCTCTCATCTCTCTGACCGCCTACATCAAACATGCTGTTAAAAAACCATAAGATGTTATAATTTGTGCATACCAGGAAAGTCACACACAGACTACAGTGCTGTAATTTTGTCTAAAACTTCTGACCGTTCCAAGGATAAAATATTGCCTGAAGGGGAAACAAATTCTCAGCTGTCTTGGAACCTTCTAAATTTATTTGGCCCTGCCTTGCTGGGAGAATTCTGAATTAACAAAGAACACAAGGCTCAGATTTCCTTTTCCAGAAAATAGGGGAATTTTGGTGTCTCTAGAACTGTAGGGTATGTAATGCATGTGTACTGTCTACACTGTACTGAAGAATTACAAAAAAAATTATTGCTACTGTTTTTGCACCAGTGGGTTATTTTCTGTACTGTAGTTTCTTTAATAAACTCATTATAGGTTGCTTGTTGGGGGCTGGGGAGAGGTTTTGAAGCCAGAACCCTGGTTTACAGAGGAACCAGGCCTTAGGATCCCCTTCTCCCACAGGAGACAATCTCCCTCCCCACCCCCATCTTCCTGAGCATTAATGGGTGTTTTCAGACATGACACTAACCACAGTTTAATCACACTTAAGCATTTCTTATACATGTTGCAGGGCTGTATTGGTGCCCTATGCAGCCCTGCAACATGCATAAGAAATGTTTAAACGGGGGTTAGCATCATGTCTGAAAACACACAATGTTACAAGGCAAAGGCCCTGTGGCTGGGTGACGACACAACCAAAAATGCAATCAAACATTAATTATATATTGGGTTGAAAATAATAATTACAGTCAGTCTAGTATTGTGCATCTAAAAGTTGTGTGCTTTTAAAAAATAATATAAAATCTCAAATTCAGACTTACAGTAGGTTCTATTCTTGTCTAATTCTTTAGATACAAACCCTTACTCAAGGAAATATTTCCATGGAAGTCTGAATGCTTGATCACCATACTTGCAAATAAAATACTGTGTAAATTTACAATATGATAAAACCATTACATGTTTTTTTATAATTAAGTAACAAGCTTTACATCCAACAAATGCACCCAGAAACAATGACCCAAATGCTCCTGAATAAAAGTTGATTCCACTATGTCAATATGAAAACAAGCAGGTTGATAAGATTTATTGTATCTACAAAAAAAAAAAGAAAGATGTTTCAAAGGTCCCTACCTAATAAGTAGTTACAAAATGAAGTACTGGAACTGAAAATTATTAGCAGCACTTACTGAAAATTTACTTTATCTACTTGAAATCTTGTTTCAAAAATCCCTGATGTCAAAACTCTGCATCTCAATAAATCCTGCAGATAAAAAAGGAGAAACAGATTAAATGAGTTTTCTGCCTCTAATTCTGTTTTTATAACACACAGAATACAATTTTCAATAAAAATCCTTAATGTTTATTTCATTAAAGAACACTCACTTGTTTTATAAGCACCTTCCCATAAACTATGCAAACAGTTGATATGGAGATGAATTAAGAAAAAATGTTGCCCCTCAATTCTTGCCATGACCACCACTCTTCAATAATGCCTCCCATCTCCCACCCCCTGGTAACGACGAGTTCAACACATTCTCCTGTAGCCAACAGGGCACTGCTGGAGCTGCCTTCTCTGAGTCAGCTGCCCCTGAAGAACTATAACAGCAGTGGTAGCTTCCAAGTGGGCATTTCATTCATGCACCCTGAGCGTATAGCCCATATAAAAGCACGTCACTGGATCTGGCCACAAATTTGAATTTGCAGGAATATGAAGATTGTTAATTTCATCCTCCTAAGTCACATACTGACATCATTTACTGATAGTCAAATTGAAATTGTATTTAAAATACTATAAATTGCTTAGAAATAGCTGTATATGGAAAACATCCAGCGGAAAACCCAGGTCTGAGGAGACCAAAAGGGGTGAGGACAAATGTCCTTTTTCTATGCTTTTATCCAGCTTGCATGTGAAGGTTTGAGAAAAACATCAGGTCATGATGTGTAGGAATGAGTATTAGACTCTAACCTCCTCTGATGTGGACCTTTCCAATGGCATGATCATCTAATCAGTAAAGGTTTAGCAATCTGGTTTTCATATCTATTTCTGTTCTGTATTTACTCTACAATACAATTTTTTCTTCTAAATCCTTATAAATATAATTTTTTTCGACTGCCTCAGATTTCAAGACATCCTATCTCATGGCATCTACACTGACTGGACTTCTGTCACAGATACTAGGCAACCCTAGGTAAATCTCTTAATCTCCATGTCTCAGTCACCCTTCTTAAAGTGAAAACACTTTCCATCTCCCAATCTTATCTATTTAGGATGCAATACACATTTGGCTGGGTGCTCAAGGGGGTGGCATACAAGTTGTGTGCCAACAAGATATTGGGCTAGGCTTAAGCGGGTACCAAATTTATCTCACAGTAAAATAGATTATTTTGCAGTATAACCTAACAAGGGTCAGCATGCAGGAGCATGAAATGCATCTCTATCTGAGGCATATTACCCATGGTCAGACCACACTAAAATGCTGGGTACCCAGAAAGACTGTACAGGGCTTGGGGGAGGGGAAGAGAGGGGGACACTGCATGAACAAGTGAGAGTGGGTCTTGAGCAATAATGCCTCTCACTGTGTATGATGGTTTGGTGCCTTCCTACATGTAATTCAGCACTTCACTGTGCATTTGATGCGTGCACAACCCATGTGCATACCTGGGCAAACAAGGATTGCACCCTAGACTCTGTCACAAGGCAGATGCTGTCCCTTACCATATGTTTATACAGAGCCTACCACAATGGTTGGGACATCTATGTGCTAACTTCACAAATAGCAAATTATACTTTCCTCCGAGGTACTTTACCAAACAGTCTGTTCAACAGAAAAAGCTGCTCCAACCTCAAGAAAATTAACTACAATTTAGTGAAGATCCTTGCTTATTCCAAGCCCACTGAAACCACACAACTTCAAATACCTTTAGACTGAATCATGTTAATGACAAACACACATTAGCATCAAGGCATCTGGAAGAGGAGCTTGCAAACAGATTGCCAAATTTGTGATACCCATGCCTGAAATCTCATAGTGGTTTAACAAGGGTTGAAAACAGACATCATTCTAACTCCACTTTAGCAATGCTTTAACATTTCTTATGCATGGTACAGGGCTGTATTGGTGCCCTATGCACCACCAATAAAGTGGTGTTATAATGGGGTTAGCGTAAATAAACAATTGCCAAGAAAGCCAATATGCTTTATGTAGCCACAGAACAGGTGTTGCAGACAAGGCTGGTTGCCTTGAAGCCTGGGAAGTTGTTTGTAATGTAAAACTGCACACAGAGGTTATTTAACCCTTGAGTGCCCACCCGCATAAGCAATGATTTTGTTTCTTTTTCACTGTGGTGCAGTTAATAACAAATCCACATGCCGCAGCCCTATCCCAGCGTGAGTCCAAGATCAGAATGGAACATTAACAAAAGCAGAATATAAAGGTGTTGGTTTGAAGAAACATAAAAATCCTCTTACTTTCAGAAGGTTTTATGGTCTAGTGGATCTGCACTGTAAACACGTTACACTCTAGCACAGAAAGCTACCACAGAGCCCTGCTTAACCCATATGGTACGGCATTCCCTTCCTGCCTGCTTCCATCCCCATGCACCTGAAACTCAGCATTTCATTTGCACACAGGCTTATTTGCCTGCATATGGAAGCATAGGATTTCTTTGTTAGGGAGGAAGTACGAATGGACTATAGAAACCCACGGACTATAGAAACCACACCCAATGGGATTGATTGCATTGTTCTAGTTTGCATCATTGAATAGGTTGCATAAAAAGTATGTGGAGAGACTTGTGGAGAAACAATAGAGAGGGTATTTTCCTCATACAAACAAACTTCTGGGCACAGCACTTACATGACTTTGGAACTGATTAGGAGCATCTTGAAGGAACTCTTGAGTTTTTGATTAACAACAGTTGGTGAAGACTTCCAGAATGGGAACTTTTCTATGTCGCATTTTGAACTAGAGCATTCCAACATCTTCCTAGTTCTGGCTGCACTACTGCATTGAATTTAGGAAGTACGTGGTCCATCAAAATCCTCAAACTTCAACTGAACCTAAGATCAGTGTAACTTCATGTAAAGAATTCACCTAAGTGCAGATTCTATTTTCTCGCTACAATGAAATCACACTACAGCAGAAATTACTAATTCCAATTCAGTCATAACCCCTTGGGTTTTACTCACCTGATCTGTGGGTGTGTAATCAGGCATACTGACACTGTCAATTCTTTCCAGAAAGCTGAAGAAAAAACAACACCTATTTAGACATGGAAAATCTTTGATAGTGGAATCTAGTATTTACTGAATGTACCTCTACTCCACTTCCTCCTTCTAATGTATATCCTAGGCACGTACACAGATAGGTTCAAGTTGAGACCTAAACCTTGTAAATAACATATTTTCTGTTTCCAGTTCTTCCTGAAGCATGATGTTTTCACTCAGCTGGCCAAGGCCCACCAATAGGATAAATGTAACAAAAACAATAGGGGTTTTTTGTGTGTGTGTGTGTAAGAGTCCATGAATCCAAACCTTTGGAACCCTTTAACCAGACTGCTTTGTTTGACATTTTGCATCTATGTAGGTGGGACATTGGGTGTTTTTAGGTGGATGGGCTGTTCCGGTGCTGGCCATGGGTGGATGGGCTGTTCCGGTGCTGGCCGTGCCAGCCTGCTTCACACCTGGGTGGCCTGTTCATCTAAAGGCACCCTGCCAGATGTGCAGGCAGAGCAGGCATGGAGCAGGCCATGCCTGCTCTGGGGCAGCTGTGCTGGTGGCACTCTAGAACATCCCGGCATGATGCTAGTGGAGCGCACTGGCCAAATCCAGGGCACCGGCCCGAAGTGGAGTAGTGGTCCATCTAATGCAAGGACCCATGCTGCTGCTCCGCTTCCAGCCAGCTGTTGCCCTGGCAACACCCCAGTATTGCGGACATTCTAGAGGGTGGTGGGGTTGACGTCCCCCCTCACTGATGGGGTTTGCCCCCCACTGGTCCCTCAGGTTCTCAGTCTGGGGGTGCTCCTCGATTCCCAGCTCCGCCTGGATGCCCAAGTGGGGGCTGTAGTGAGGAGCGCATTTCGCCAGTTATATCTGGTGCAGCAGCTTCGGCTGTATGTCTTAGACTCCGACCTGGCCACTATCATCCATGCTTACATCCTCTCAAGACTGGACTATTGTAACACAATATACATGGGGCTACCCACAGTGATGGTTCGGAGGCTGCGGCTGGTGCAGAATGCGGTGGCCCACCTCCTTATGGGGACTGGCTGCCGTGAGGACATTA
This sequence comes from Sphenodon punctatus, assembly GCA_003113815.1. Lineage (NCBI taxonomy): Eukaryota > Metazoa > Chordata > Lepidosauria > Sphenodontia > Sphenodontidae > Sphenodon > Sphenodon punctatus. The sequence continues at coordinate 2,582,361 of QEPC01003937.1, forward strand.
CACCAGTGCTCTGTTCTCTACACTGGCTGCCTATAGTCTTCGGGGTCCAATTCAAGGTGTTGGTACTGACCTATAAAGCCCTACATGGCCTAGGACCTACCTATCTGCTGGACTGTCTCACTCCCCGGGCTCTGGATCGACCCCTGCGGTCAGCCAGGAGTGACCCTCTTGAAGTACCCCGGGTATCTTGGAGAGGGTGTTCTTGGTAGCGGCACCTAGGCTGTGGAACTCCCATCTGACAGAGGCCCGGGTGGCTCCGGACCTCGCCTCTTTCTGATGACAATGCAAGACCTGACTGTTTGTCGAAGGAGATGGGTGAAGGGTGGGAGGTTTGAGAGTTAGGGTGGTAGGGTTTTTGTATTTTTCCTTTGATGTTCCCCATGGAGAGAAATTTTTATGTTGTATTTATTTTATATATATTCTTATATTTTGTTTTTTTATAAATTGTTAACTGCCCCGAGCTGCTTTAACAAGAGGGGCAGGATATAAATTGTAAATAAATAAAACTCAATGGTGGGGAGGAGGGGGGCACTGCGTGGGTGGACCATGGGCTGGGGAACTTTCTGGGTTTGTCTGTTCTGGACCCCAACGAGACTGGGAGCAGGTGGATGTGGGGATGCAGCCCAGGAGCAGGTCTGGGGGTGGGCAGCTCTGCATCTGTCTGAAAATACCCATTTTCATGTTTTTAAAATCTAAAATTTAGGGGGTTTTAAGGCAATGACTTTACAAAAACACAATACATTGGCAATAGAAATAAGTATCATGATTGCACATTGTATATTTTATAAACACACACTATTGTATGGAGCATGTATTCATGCACACATTATATACCAATATCTATCTAGAATAGTTTCAGATTTAAAAGCTCTCATTCAGAGCTGAAAAGGTTGCATTGTGTCAGCAAAAAAGAAACAGGAAGCAAATCTGGTCAAAAACTGAAGTGAAACTGTCCTGTCTGTCTACCATGTTCAAGCCAAGTGAAATGCATAAAGTCAATTTTAGTAACATATGTTAGTACTTTAATAATCCTTCCTCTATTAAAATTAAAAACATGAGTGTAACATGACTAGACATCATATACATGGAACTTTAGATGCTTCAGGATTTTTTTGTCTACATGTTTGAGCCCAGATAATACTCTACTTTTGAGGACTGCTTGAATGACTTAGTGTAGCAGGGAGCAGTCCTGCGGGGCTGCTGCCCCTTTAAGGGGCTGCATGGGTCAGCCGGAGGGCTGAGCACACCCAGGGGCGTGGCAGAGCCAGCCCCATAGTTGGAGATCAGCTTGGGAAGAAACAGGCTAAGAGACCCTGTGACAGAGTTGTCCCTTTAAGAGGGGGCTGAGGAGGCTAACCAGGCGGCTGGGCACAGGCTCATGGGGGTGGATAAGCCAGCCCATGCTAAGAGATCAGCCTATAACAGAAATAGGCTGAGAGGTTAAGAAACAGAGTGGGCAGGACACTAGCCCTTTAAGGCTCAGGAGGAGAAGCCTGGCCACGGCCACTCTATCTGTATAAGCGGAGAGGCAAGATTGTGAGAAGAGGCAGTCTCTACCGGGAGTTGAAGACGCAACATCTCCCTGGAGGAAGCCTGAAGGAGACCTCTCTCACTCTATGCTCTCCAAGGTGCTGAAGGCTGGAGAACCAGAGGGACCAAGGCAAGTGAGAGAGGCTATGCCCAGGAGGGAGCCTCCTGTCTGGGGAAGGCTTACTGTGAGCCAGGGGCTTTGAGGCTTTGTTCCTGAGGTCTCTGGAGGTTGCTCCTTTGTACTGTGGAAAGACTGACCTGGGCCTGCAGGGTGGAGGTGACTGAGCTGGCAGCCCAGGGATTGTGTACACTGGATTGTACTAATAAAGGACTGTGGACTTGATACCCTCTGGACTGCCTGTGTTGGGTCCTATAGGAGAGTGCCCCCTTCCAGAAAAGGGGGAGTCAGCTGAGGTGTGGCAGTGGGGTAGAGCTAATTCGCCAGAGGCACCCCAGCACCCGCGTGTGGCCCTGGGAATACCCCTTGCTACACTTAGGACCTTTCTTAAATAATGTATAACAAATATCAATGAGGAAATCTGGCAGTGCATTTCAAATGATTCATTATGATACTGCATCATCAAGATTTTCCCCTTAACTGGAGAGTTCTTCACTTCCTCCAGCTCTAATTTTAATGGTGTGTCTGTGGAATCTATTTCATTGCAATGGCAAGTAGGAGAAATGGTCTACTCTTGACTTTCAGCATGACTCATAAAAAACACAGATTCACATACACTGATTATACCTAAAGTCCAAATGTCTGTATCTTCAAATTAGTTTCCCACAGAGGTAAATTTAACAAGAAAAAAGAGTTACACATAAAGAAACTATTTACTTTCAATACGTTGTTAATAATATTAATCATTTCTATACTGATTTCAATGTTCCAAATGCTTTGCAATCTTTGGGTGCTTTCATATGTGATGGCTGTCGCCACGACCACATACTGCTCTGGGCTGTGGTTAGAGCTGTCACTCTGGCCGGGACTTGGCCTGGATGCTAAACAAATGTTACGGTGGTAAGGGAGGGGGTGGGGAGATGCATGGGATGTGTGTGCCCCCCCCACCCGCTGATGGGCAGCCATGGCGCCAATGATAGCTGCCATGGCGCCCAGCCCCTGCTGCCACTCCAGACCGTGATTGCCCGCTTTATTCTACATCTGGCAGCTGGCTCCTGACCCTGGTGGTGCGTAGCCTGGGCTATGACTCGGGGATTTCCCCGACTTGCAGCCCGGGCTAAGCTCCACCATGATGGGAAGCCAGATCATGGTAACATCTGGAGGCCGCTTTCAAACATGGTGGTGGCACCAGGATTAATCTGCACTAAAGAGGATTAATCCATGCCACTGTCACATCTGAAAACACCCTTTATCTAATTCACCTTCACTACAACTCTATGAGGCAGGCCACGATTACTTCCATTTTACAGAGAGAACTGAGGCTAGGAGACAACGACTTGCCCAATGTCAAGGCTACAATGAGATTTGAACCCTGGTCTTCCAGGTCCAAGTAGACCTTATCTACTAGTCTATACTGCTGCTGTAACTGAAGATGCTTAGACTTTTGAGACTTTGCTGTTAGACTATCTAATTTCCTTCTAGATTATCTTGATGTGAAGCCACAGCACCGTGTTTACAGTATTGTAGCTGTTGTATAAAGAGGTCTTAACAACCCCAATATTGCCAATAAATGCCCAATCGAAACCCAATATGAGTTGCATGTACATTTAGACACTAACCATTAAAATTAAGAATGTATATCCTTAACTAGAATTATTGATGAGATCTTTTGTTCCTTGTGGAGCTTAGATTCATGAGTCCTGATGTTAATTATGAAACTGACTGCCTTTTTAAGGGATGGGAATATCGGAATCGGTTCAATACGATTTGCTCGATTTTTAGACAAATCGTTTTGATCCGAAGAATCAGATCCTGCCAAGGGATATAATCCAAAAGGATGGGTTCCCCTGGCAGGGTCTATCAAAGCTCCTTGGAGCGGTGTCTAAGGAGCTTTCAGGGAGTCCCAGCTCTGCCTCCCCTGGACCAAGGCCGCACAGGGATGGGGAGGGGGGTGGTTGCCTCCCAGGACCCTACCCAGCACCTGCCTCCCCATGACCCCTGCCTGTGCCTGCCCGCCCCAGCACTGGGGTGGGCAAATGGGCAATAGTCTGGGGAAGGTGTGTGGTGTTGGGCAGGGGTGCTGGGAGGCAGAGGTAGCTGGGTGGGGAGGGAGAGTGGGGGTTTAGCTTACCTGGCTTTTCCCCTTAGACTTTGAGTCTGTCCAGCGGTGCCCCACACTGCCCAGTTAGCATACTCTCACCAACAGAAATTTTCACAAAAGATATCATTTGAACTACTTTGTGTCCATCTCTGGAAGCAGCCTGTTTCTAGTGTGGGTAGGCTGTTCAGGAAGATGAATATAATCTTCACCTGTCTTAGCTTTTTGATCAATTCTGTGCCAATTATGTGGGTTAAAAAAAAAAAAAGTGATCGTAAGGGGCACAGGGCAGGAGGCAGGGCTAGAACACAGAACAGAGGAAGAGCAAGGCTAGAGCAAGTCAGAGTAGAGAACAAGAGAGACAGAACTAAAGCAGACAAGGGCTAGATAAAGGAAACGGGAAGAAAGGAGTTGCTCTGCCCAGGTTCCTGTTGCAGTCAGCTAGGCTTATATTCTAACTAACAGCCAGCCAGGGAGGCATGATGGAGACAGACAGGAGGAGTGGTATAGTTAGGGCAGCAAAGAAAGAAAGAAAAAGAAAGAAAGCAAGCAAAGTAAAGCAGTGGCATTGCAGGACCAGTCAATGCTCTAGGGACCCTGGGACGATGGCTCAAAACCTAGGTACTGACAGTGGTGATGCATAGGTAATACCAGTCACCCTTCCTAGAAGGGTGTCTCCAAATTAATGCAACAGAAATAATTCTCTCCAAATCATTTCTGTGAGGGGAAGAAAAGGTTTGAAAACAGAAGTGACCCTCTGCTAAGACATTCTATGAGCACCATATTGTGCTCATAGAAGTTTTATTGATGGCAACAGTACAATCCAGGAAGTACAAAGCTTGTTGTGTGGATGTCAGGCTGAATTTATGGAAATGGCAGAAAATAATTCATACTGCTATATAAAACAATGTGTGTTAATCATGCCCATAGGCCTTATTGCAACAATGAGTGTTTTCAGATGTGATGATAACATGGATTTCCACACTCTTCCAAGCGTGGAAATTCATGCCCTCATCATGGCTGAATGCAGCCACCAGATGTTGGCCCAGGACGGAACCTGGTTTGCATGGGCTGTGGCGGCACTTGGTCTGGGCTGTTCCTCGGGACCATCCCCAAGGAAGAGCCTGGGCTAAGTGCTCCCATGGCCTGTGCAACTGACACCGGACAGGGGTAAAGTGGGGCTTTATGTTTAATGGTCTGCTTTCTGGGTCTGCGGTGCTTCCGGGCAGCCATGGTGGCCTCATAGGCTGCTGTGGCCATCTGTCAGGGAGGGGGGCAGGCCTCTCCAAACAGCTCAGGGACGGAACCGTGTGAATGCACGTCCTACATTGTCCTGCCCTCTCCTTGGCCCAGGCCACTGTCACTCTTGTTTGGCGGCCAGGCCGTATCCTGCCTGAAGTGAGGGACTTAGGCCACTTTCAGAAATTTCTCTCTCCCCTCCTCCCCCCCCCCGGGTGATGCGAAGCCAGGATATGTGTGGGGATCAGCTGGTCTAAAAGCCACCCACCCACCCCCAAAAGACATACACAGGGATGTAGAGCAGGAAATTGAGCTTCGCTGTGCGGGGGGGGAGGCTTTCAGACCAGCTGATCCCCGCGCATATCCTGGCTGCGAATTCCCCCCCGCAGTCAGAATATGCGTGGGGGGGAGAAGGTCTGAAAGTGGCCTTAGTCTGGATAGGATTAAAGCATGCTGCCACGTCTAAAAAACACCCTATTACAAATATAGCCACATAAAATTCAAGCACTTTACAAGGGTTAGTATCTTCTATTATCCCCATCCATTTTATAGAGGGGAAAACTGTGGTAAAGTGAGGAGGACTGTTTTGGGCTACACTTAGCCAATGGAAAAACAAGAAATAAAACGCAGATCTATTGACTTCTACTCTAGTGTTCTAACCACCGGTTAAAATGGCTTCTCGCTACTGAATGAATGATTTATTAACAACCATTTAGTCAAATCATACTTCTCACTATTTAAAAATATGTTACCTGTAAAATCATAATTGTTTTCATGAAAGTTACTGAGAAAATGAAACACCATGGCCACAGAAACATTAAATTTTATATGCATTAACATTTTAAACTTAAATAATAACATGTTGTATGTGTTAGGTGTAGCTGCACATGATCCATACTAAAACTAACACTGTGTTACTTATCTCGTATGAAGGAATGATATCATTAGTATTGAGAAAGCCAATATGTTACTACCAGAGGGCATAATCCCATAGCATCTCCACAGATCAGTAGCCCTTTTAATATACAATATGCTGATTTCCTAAAATTTCTTTTTACACAGAAAGTTATTTTTTTACATATTTAAAGTTAGGACTAATATTATACCTGGCAGTCAGCAAAATAATTGTGAGGTGCCTTGTGTCTGCAGCTCTCTCTTGCCGGTGAGAGATGACAGGTTCAGATCTTGGGAAATCTTTTACAGGTGATGTGAATTGACCCAGAACTTTAACTGTGGTTTGTGGTATGCAGGAAAGCACATAATTATCTCTCCTGATCACTCAACTCTATGTATGAATAATTCTGCAACACCCCATTAAAAAATTTCTTAGTTGGTAAATTAATGCAGCTCTAGAACTTTGACATACATACAGCAGATACAAGCAGACGGAGAGACATTCAGACTCCTCTTAATCAGGTAAAAACTTTCTAGATTTATGTAGTACTGGTTCTAAGGACAGTGAATCACTGGGGAAATTCAAACTATTCAAATTACAGAAGAAATTTACAGTATCAGCAGCAAATGAAAAACCAAACATATGTACCAAGGAGAGGGCTGAAAGGATATGAAGAGAGACAGAGCCAAAATTACTGTACTGTCGAATGCATTAACTACTCCTCCATCACAGCATTAAACACTTTAGCTTGAGTTGCTTTCAACAAAACGTTTTCTACAAAACCGAGATATTAGCATGAATGACTTTTTGTAATTTATATTTTCACATGTATATAAGATACTAAAAATGTCAAAATTCAACTTTTAAGTGTATAAAATACGATATTTTATTCCAGATTTATAAATCCTAACCTCTCAAAGATGGGGTATTAGGATTATGAAAATACAACAGAAAACCATTCACTCCATAATCAATTGTCTTGGCTTTGAGTACATCCTTGTACATTTTAACTTGCAAATCTACATGATACATGAATATAAGGAAGCAGAATGAATTTCTACTGTATTTATGCAACTACGATATATATACAATATATATTTATGGTATATTTTTAGTCTAATGCTGGCTTAATATTTTTTTTATTAAGTCTGCAATAACTGTTCTGCATAAATGTCTGCACTGAAGTGAAATATGCAAGCTGGCTGGTAACAAAGCTACATACACACCAGATTTTCAACTGTATTTATAAAATTCTTCATGTGTGAAGAATTAAAAAACTAGTTTCCTCTGTACACTACTAATCTATGGTTGAAGGTTTTACATTTCCTGACATGGAACAATATGCATTTAAAAAAACAAAACTGGAAGCAAAGAGGAGGTTGCAAAAATGATGGCAAGGATGGACATTAGACAACTGTAAATAAATAAATAGGCTTACTTCATCAGTGAGCTACAACGTGATAAAATGGATGACTGAAATAAAAAATAAGTCATCAGCTAATGACACGATTATATCTATTATTATGTCTATATGCAGTTTTAGAAATATCTTTAGCAAGTTTCCTAGGTAACTCAGCTGCCACTTTGACAAGCCATCTCTGAATTTTATATTATGTAGAGAGAACACAAAAGTACAGGTTTCAGACCTTCACGTTGGAACTATCAATAGGTATTCTCTATAAAAATGTGTGGGAATTTGTACAGTAATAATGGTCACGGAACCATTTTGGAGACAAGGATTTGTAAAAGCATGGATAACAGCAGGTGATATATATGAGGAATTCACTTCTGCCCAGCAGAATTTTAATAAGATAAAAATAATTTAGATTACTATGCACAGACATTTCTAAAATAAATTACTACTGCCATAAAAATGAAATACATTTGAAACTGTACATGAAGATGTACATTAAGGATAGATACCCATGCAAGTACTAACACATGATGGTAGACTCCTTGACTCTACTGGCTTTCACTTCAGTCTGTACATGGGAAATAAGAGTCAGTCATAGAATCTCAAGGACAGAACAGAAGCTTATAGTCAGAAGCTTATGCCACAGACACTGAGGCATCTGGTGTTCTTTGCCCAGCCACCTAACTGATGGCTCTACTACTTCTGCTCCTGTAGCAAGCCATAAACAATCCCAGCAGCTCTTAGAGATAACTTCACTGCTACCCATTCCTTCAGTAAATGTTGAGATTACCTCCTGACCTAAGTTTATTTATTTATTTATTCATTCATTCAAATTTATACCATGTCCTTCCCATTAAGGCTCTGGGCAGTTTTACAAAATAAAAACATCTTAAAAATCCAACTGGTCCCTCTACCCTTTTCCCTACCCCCCACCAAACCCCATCCCTGCCTGCCAAACACCTGGCCAAACAGAAAAGTCTTACATCGCTCCTGGAAGATGAGCAGGCTTGGTCTCAGATGATCCTACAAGGGGAGGGAGTTCCATATTTGCCATTTTGAGTCAGACAGACTCTGGGAAACTAACCAGTCCCATGCTAGATGTGCAGTTGTTCCAGTAGCTTTAAGCATCAGCAGCCACTGGAACGCTTCTACCACCTCCCCCTTAGCACAAGACTCAGAATGTGCGAGGAAGCAGCTGCATATAATAAGGTAGAGCTTTTCTTCCACCTCAGTTCCTTCCAGCCCCTAACTCAAAACACCATGCTTCCATATAAGGGGTTTGAGAGATGGAGAAGCAGGAGGTATGGCTGGACAGAGCCTTCTTGAAGAACCTTGACTACAGAATTTGTTTATTGAGTGGCACTGTCTGTTTGCATCACTGGTATATTAATAAACTGGTATGTGTCTAAAGAATGCCACTAAGGAGGCTGCTGCCCTTGTTGAATTGGATCTTAAGCCCTCAGGAACTTTTTTACCTGCTTGAGCAAAAAGTAAACATAACACTATTCATTTGGTGAGCTGCTGCATAGATATTGTCTTGTGTCTGTTTTTGCCCACACAAAACACAAAAAGAATAGAAGCTTGCACATGTTCCCTCATGTTTTCTCTATAAAACTACAAAGCTTAACATCTATAGTGTGCAAAATCATTTCCCCTTTGTTGACTTGGGGAAGAAATAAAGCAGAATGATGTCACAGTTGATGTGAAACTGTGTTACAATCTTTAGCAGGAATGTGGTATGTGGGATAGAAAACTAGGTTGTCTCTATGAAATACTATGTATGGGGGAAAGGGCATTAAGACACTCAGCTCACTTCCCTCCTGGCTGATATGATGGCTACTAGAAAAAGCTACCATAAATGACAGGCACACCAAAGAATACAGATTATGGCTCTAAGAGTGTGTGTGTATGTGGGGGGGAGGATATGTGTTTCAACAGCGTAAGGTTCAAATCCCAAGACAGTACAAGTATTCCCACAGATGGGTGTATAATTCATTAGAAGGAACCTTTGACAATTGGCTGGAAGAATAGTGGTCTGTGATTTACTGAGGTATGGTAAGCTGAAATAACTGCCAGATGCACTTTGTCAATGAAGCAAACAGTCCCAACCTTTCAAGACAATAGGAGAGAATGTAGGTCAGAGAACATGCATGGTATACTATGCCTATTAGGCCACTTTGTGAATCTTTTCCACATCAAGTGTTACAATTTTTGAGTGGAAGGCCTCCTGGCATTCAAGAATACCTCTTGAGAACTTATGCAGAATGTATCTGAAGTCTTCAATGTTCACCAAGGGATCTCCCATGCTGTGGGATGCAGTACCTTGAGATCTAGGTAGAGAATCTGGCTGTCCTGTTAAAGAGCAGGTATGGGAGGAAGGACAGAGGAGTGCATTGGTTGTTTATCATCTCCTGTAGTTCTGTATACCCATGTTGTCTAAACCAAGCTAAGGCCAAGCTAAGGTGTTGTCAATGACCATTTCTACCACAAATGTGGTAGGAATTACCTAAAGTTCTTCCAGTCCCTTCATCCAGGGGTACTGAAAGAACTTAAATCTGAAATTGCTGAACTACTATCAGTAACATGCAACTTATTGCTAAAATCCTCCTCTGTGCCAGAGGATTGGAGGTTAGCATATCTAACCCCAATTTCTAATAAGGGCTCCAGAGGTGACCCTGGAAATTACACACTGGTAAAGCCTGACATCAGTACCGGGCAAACTGATGGAGACCATTGCTAAAAAGAGAATTAGTAGGCATATTGACAAGCATGATTTGATGGGGGGAAACCAGCATGGCTTAAGCAAAGGGAAGTCATGCCTCACTAACCAATTGGAATGTTATAAAATTGTTAAAAAGCATGTGAATAGGGGTGTTCCAATTGATATTCAAAACGCTTTTGACAAAGGGCGATAACAGAAGTGATGCTGGTTTGGTGGCGGCCCAACCTGGCATGGGGAAGAAAAGCGCCGCAAACACAGTTTGAACTGGGCTGCCTAACCAATGTGCCAGCGGCTGGGCTGCTGGGGAGGGAAGGGAAACGCACAACGGTGTGGCTGGCCGGCCTCGCCCCTACGCTGCGCCCAGCACCCCGCCATGATGGACAGTCATTGTTGCTGGCCATGACAGACCACAACAGACATCATAACTCACTGTGGCCTACTTTGTCCTGGTCGGGCAGACCTTAACCCACTGTAACTCAGACTTTCTGGGGTCTCAGCCCAGGCTAGCCAGCCACTGACATGGCTCAGGGCAATCCCAGGCCAACATCTGGCAGCACCTGCACAAATGTGCAGGTGAGGTCCAGGTTGAAGCAGGCCACAGCGTGATTTGTGTCACATCTGTCGACACCCTCTCTCCCTCACCAAAGACTCCTGAGCAAACTAACTAGACATCGGAGAAGAGGAAGGGTTCTGTCATGGATTGGTAGCTGGCTAAAAGATAGGAAACCAAGGTTAGGAATAAATGGTCATTTTTCAAGTTGGAGAAAGGTAAACAGCAGGGTGCCTCAGGGGTCAGTACTGAGACCAGTTATGTATAACATTAATTAATGATCTGGAAAAAAAGGGATAAAGAGTGAGGTGGCTAAATTTGCAAATGACACCAAATTATTTAAGATAGTTAAGACTGAGGAAGGCTAAGCATTTGTCACAGATCATCCGGCCCCAGCCTGTGTTCCACTGAGAGTCCTACATTCAAAGCCCCAAAGTACCATCTCAGGTGAACTCTTGGCTCCCAGCCAGCCTTAGTTCCTCGTCTGATGTTCAGTGTCCTTTCTGCCTGCCACCCAGACACCTGTGCTCTCAGCTCTCTCTTGAGTAGCTAGCCTCTCTCACTGGGCAGCTCCCTGTTCTTCCTCTGTAAGTTAACTCCTTCCACCCACCAGCATTACCCCTGTGCTAGCTCGCTGTTCTCTCCCCAGGTGTCTCCCACACGAACCTGTTAGCTCTCTCCCCATTACCATACAGCTGGTATCTTTTAAAGGTCCACTCTCCGCGTGGCCACAGTGCTCTTAAAGGGGCTGTACGCTTAAAGCCCCTGGAGCACAGCTGGATCCTAGTCACAGAATTATTGTGAAAGGAATAGAAAATAAAAGGGAAAATATCATAATGCTACTATATAAATCTTTGTTCCTTGAATAGTGTGCGCAGTTCTGGTCGCCCCATCTCAGGAAAGATAATAGAATTGGAAAAAGTTCAGAGAAGGGCAACAAGAATGATAGAAGGGATCAATTCCCACTCCTCTTCCTACTCCCTCCCCTCTCCCTCTCTCCTGTCCTCCTTCCCTCCCACCTCCCTTGAGAAAGTCTCCTCCCTGCTCTCCCCCTCCAACCCTTCCACTTGCCCCCTTCACCCGATTCCCTCCCGCTTCCTGACCTCCATTGTTTCCACTGTCACCCCTTCCCTCCTGCACATCATCAACCTCTCCCTCTCTATTGGCGCCTTCCCCTCCGCTTTCAAGCACACCACTGTCTCCCCTATCCTCAAAAAGTCCACTCTTGACCCCTCTGACCCTTCTAGCTACCATTCTTTCTCACTCCTTCCTTTTGCTTCCAAGCTTCTTGAACGTGTTGTCTACTCCTGCTGCCTTGACTTCCTCTCCACCAACTCCTCCCTTGACCCCCTCCAATCTGGCTTCCGCCCCCTTCACTCTACTGAAACTACTCTCGCTAAGATCACCAACAATCTTCTTGTGGCTAAATCTAATCGCCTCTACTCCATTCTTGTCCTGCTTGACCTCTCTGCTGCCTTCGATACTGTTG
>QEPC01003937.1:2598983-2676068 GCA_003113815.1 Sphenodon punctatus
GGTGACTGGTGGGTTTCAATCTGTGGTTTTAAATGGGACCAATGATAATATTGCATGGTTAGTGTAGAATGCATGGCATTCTCAGTCCTCCTCAGTATCATGAACTACTGGACTCAGGCTGTGACTTGGGTGCTTTACAAGGATGAGTGCCTGTGTTTTGGGTTTATAAATTATTTATTTTAAGCCTGATGTGCATGCAAACTGTGTTTTGTATGTTAACCCTGGGAACTCCTTGCTGTTGGGTTATGCCGCCTACTGTTGCCCTGGCTCTGCCCCTAGGCTCGCCAGCCTTACTGCCCCTCTAGCCTCAAAACCCACCAGCCGCCTCTGGTCTATGATGGACCATTGGTCTGACTCAAGTTAGGCAGCTTCTCATATATCCTAACTGATTGTAGAGGCTCAAAGGGGGGATCTTTCCAGCACCTTGAAGACTACTTTGAGTCAACTAGCAGGCTAACCAATGAAGCCAGCTGAAGAAACCTCCTAACGTGATGATGAAATGCCAATGAGTCCTGACCCTGGCAGCAAACTAAGGTGTTGGGGTTGAGGTTCTTAGTCAACCCCTCTTGGAGCAAGCCTAGAATTTCTAGAACACCTGCTGACTCCAGCTCCTTTGACAGCTCATACAAGTCTTCAAAACTGGACCAGAGTAGTGTTATAAATTCTGTTCCTGGAACCTCCGCCATCACCAGGCTTGACAGTAGCCCCTCAGAATATTTCAACAATTTTAGATAGGACCGCTTTGTTTCTACAGTGGGAGTCTTACTTTGCTTGAGTCTTGGTGGAGAATCAGTCCCTGTACCAGAAGATTTATCCTAAACAAGAGTTGAAGAGGGGCTTTGACTTTCAGGCTGAGGTCTGAAAACCAAAAATTGACGGGGCCAGTAGGGAACCACCGGGATGATCATTACCCTCTCTTCCCTGATTTTCTGGATCATAAAAGCGTTGGGAGAGGAGGGAAGGCATACACAGGAGCCAATTCCTGCTCATGGGTGAACCAAAGCATCTTTCTCCTCTGCATGCCTGGACATGTACTGGTGCACTTTGTGGTTTGTCTAAGATGCAAGAAGGTCCAGTACTGGGAAACTCCACTTGAAGATCATGGAAATTCAAGGACCACTCCACCAGATCAGGGGCCTGTCTGCTGAGCCAATGTGCCAGGACATTGGTTTTCTCTTTGTACTACGTACTTCCCACAGACAGCTGATGACGGGTTGACCTAAAAAATAAATGTTAAGTCATTCCAGCCAAACCACGCCTCACCATGCAGATTCTGGGGAGAATTACTGAGGCGATTAAGACAACCCAAGCTAAATTCATCATTTTTCATTAAATGAACATGTGCGGATTTTAAGTCCTTCCACCACATAAAAATCTTCTGGCACAATTAGAGCCCCAGCTTTTTAAGGATAATTTTGCAAGGAGGCGGATTTCTTAAATGTATTTATTTATTTTAAAAGGGTCAATATTCTCATTTATATTACTATGGTTTGCCTGAGGCTGACTCTCGGACCATCCCATTACCGTAAAGGAGGACAACTAATCTGTCGTAACTGCCAGAAGGAGATGCAGTTAGTCAACCTAAAATTGGGGATAAAAGTTTTCCCATAATATTTTAAAAACAATTAGACTGATAGGTGGGGGTTTTAGAAGTAGGCATTTTTGCTACTGTTCTATCTTAGAAGGCACTCAGTTTAACTCTTCCTTACCTGCTAAATAGCCATTTCTAACTATATAGTGCCAAGTATCTATGCAGAAAGGACTCTCAGCTCTTGGCATAGGGTCAGACGTAAACCAACATACAAGAGGTTATTCAGTCATAATACATGTTTTGGATAAGTATTTACTAACTTTGCTCTGTGTAATAATAAGGTGGACATTTAAATAAATAAATAAATAAATAATATCTAACAAGTATACATTTCTCGAGCCAAATGACTTCTCTAACTCCCTACATTTCTTATGCAGTAATTCCCACTGGCAGTAGTGTGAATTTTGGGGAAAGCCTGTTTTTCTGCTAAATTTAGCTAACAAAACATGTTTTTAGCCCAGAAGATGTTTTTAGTTTCTGAAGCAAAACATTAACCCCCCTTCTTAACATAAACACTAGCTAAGATTTAAAACTGGAAAACTATCATTTACACACAGAGATTAGTAGACTCTTACAGTATCAATGCCAAGATCTGTATCTGCGACGGTACTGGTTCACACAGAGAAGTTTATTTGTTTGCTCTTATACCACACATGACCTCAGGGACAGAAAGGAAAAAGGGTGGAGAAAAGGCAGGCAAAGGTGAGAGGAAAAGTTAGGGTGTAATGCATATTTCAGCCTAGTCAATTAAATACAAAGAGAGAGGGGCTGAGCCCCAGGAAATGTTCCCAATAGCCATTTCAGATCTGGAAATAAAAGCCAGAAAAAAACTGGATGGTTTACTTATATTTCATGAATGACCTTCCTGCCCCACCCCTGCACTGGCCACCTTACAGATTAAAAATCACAAGAATTTCTCATATTCAACTGTAGAGAGGCATGGTGGTCAAGTAGTTGGGGTGCTAGATGGAAAATAGGGTTCAGTTCCCTGCTATGCAGGGGCGTAGCTAGGGTGGAATGGGCCCCTAGCCAAGAAGTCAAAATGGGCCCCCTCTTTGTGTCCTGCTGGCGGGCCTAGGGANAGACTGCTAGCAGCTCTGGTGCAAACTGCTGTAAGCACGTGAAATAGGGGCAGGGGGTTGTCTGTTTATTAGGCTGGACAAGTTAAACATTTGATTGGGGGCTGCATGGATTAAAAATGGACACTAGTGGGCTATCGTCTTGTTTGATTCCACCCTAAATTATGCCACACTAGCTCCAGAGGATTGGAGCAGATTGAATGCTGTTTTGCCTGTGAAGGGCAGAATTCTTCATTGTAATGAACGAAGGGTGTGACCTTGTCTTGGTTGAACCTGCTAAGTTCTGGGTCTGAAGAAAGGGCAGACAACTCTGAGACTATCTTTGCCATGGTGATCACCACCAGGAAAGTCACCTTGAATGAGAGCAAACTTAAGTGGGGTGGGCCATGGCTTAGGTGGTAGAGTGCATGCTTTGTATGTATAAGGTCCCAAGTTCAATCCCCGGCATCTTCAATTCATAATCTCTGGTAGCACGCCTGGGTGAGGCCTCTGCCTGGGATCCTGAAGTGTCTTAGGTAGCATGCCTGGGTGAGGCCTCTGCCAGAAACCTGGATTTGAAATGCTGTGTCAGGTTGTGACAATATCAGTCTAAGACAGTGGCGGTGGGCCCCCTAGGAAGCAGGGGCAATGCCCCTCCTGGCCCCCAGGAGTCCCTCGGCCAGCAGAGGCTTTAAGAAAAAAAACAAAACAAAGGAAAAAACAAAAAAACAAACCGGCTGCGTCACAGTGAATGTTCGGAGCCATCTCAAAGAACCTTGTTTAGAGAGGCAGAAACCTTCTGAAGGTTTAGAGAGGCAGAAACCTTCTGCCTCTCTAAACAAAGTTCTTTGAGATGGCTCCGAACATTCTCACCAGTTGCGTGTGTGCATGCACACACAACCGGTGACTACTCACCACCACCCCCGGAAGGACTCCTAAGGAAGCCTTCAGGGACAAAAGGGAAGCCTTCTCCCTTTATGCGGAGTGGGCGCGTAGAAGCGCAGTCCATTCCGCATAAAGGGACCCTGCAATGAAATAGTGCCAGAGGGGGCACTATTTCACTGCAGAGGCCGGGCAGGGCTAAAGTTCATACCCGGGCGCCCAATAGAGGCGCCCCCGGTATGAACTAAGAGCTGCTGACGCGCGCACAGCTCTTAGCCTCCCCGAGTCCCTGACTTCCTCCCTCCCTCCCTGGATGCAGCAAGGATCGTCGGCCCCATGGTGACTGGTGAGTAAATTGCGGGGTCCCGGGTGGGAGGAGTGGGGGCACATGGTGGGAGGGAGGAGCGGGCACAAGGAGGGAGGGAGGAGCACATGGGGGGTGAGTGCGGGCACACGGGAAGAGGGGAGCAGGGGGGCACATGGGGCGAGTGCGGGCACACGGGGAGAGGGAGGAGCAGGAGGGCACATGGGGGGGCNGGTAGCAACCTTCTAATCAGCACATGGGCAGGAGCTGTTTGTAAACAAACAGCTTTATCTCCCCGATCTGTGTCCCGCTGTTGCTGCTACTGCAGCTACTAGGAGGCAGAGGCAGGTGAGGGATAAGGACTGGAGCCAGGGAGGGGAGCCAGCAGAAAAACTTATGCTGCATTCTCATCTGGTTGTTGGCAGCAGGAGGGGCGAGGTTGATGGGGGTGGGGGGAGAAGAGCCCTGCAGATCTGCCGGGCTCTTTTCCCGGCACCAGCTCCCCCACCTTCCTCATGGAATTTTCTTATATTCCTAGAAAGGATTGGAAGGAACTGTCATTCTGAGGGAGAGAGTGCTTTTTATACTAGAGGCGCTCGAGACCATCACATGGTCTATTATTTTGAATATAGTGAGCATGCACAATCCAGTTGTGAGTATGTTAGGAGCCATCTTGAAGAACCTTCTTTACAAGGCAACAACCTTCTGATCACTCACATGGGGAGCAGTTGTTTGTTTACAAACAGCTTTGTCTCCCAGTCCAGTCCGATAGGTGTCCAGCTGCTGGTGGTGCAGCACTACTAACAGGCAGAGGCAGGTGAGGGATGGGGACCCCCCCCACGATGTGAGGGTGCCCTGCACCTGGGCCTCCTCCAGCCCAGCCCAGCTGCAGGACTGCCCCTGCGGGGCCAAGCAGAGACCCTCTGGTGCCTAGCGGCCCCCGGCTTTAGGATTCGCTCAATGGACGCTACATCCCTGGCACTGCTATGGCAAGCTCTGAGGTAGGAAGTGTGACTTGTGGGGCAGGCTTGGGCCATGGGAATTATTATTTTTTAACAAGTAAAGCACCGTGGTTCCACAATGCAAAAATGGCATAGGGCAAAGTCTTAATAGGCAATTTACACAAAGGGTAGTCTCACTGATTTCAATGAGACAAAGTACAGAGATAAAGTTAAGGGGACCCAAAGAATTCCAATGTTCTTCCAGGACTGAACACAGGAAACACACACTTCTTTATATTTTAGTATTATCAGTATCTTGGTATTAAAATTTATATTAATAATAATTAACTTATCACTAATTGTGTTACTTTAGATTTTTAATGGGCTTTTTTGCTGCTCCATACAAGACTTTTAAAAATAAGTTTATGCTTAGACACTATGCTAAGATAAGCAAGAG
Organism: Sphenodon punctatus; assembly: GCA_003113815.1. Lineage (NCBI taxonomy): Eukaryota > Metazoa > Chordata > Lepidosauria > Sphenodontia > Sphenodontidae > Sphenodon > Sphenodon punctatus. Next base: position 2,604,217 of record QEPC01003937.1, read on the forward strand.
TGGTTCAGCTGTGAGAGCCACATAAAAAGATATCAAGGTGAACCAGCTCCATAAAAGGATAGGGCAACTCCTAAGCAGACTGAGCTGGTCCCCAAAAAAGGCTGGCATCTCCTCAGCTGGGCTCTAAACTTCCATTCCAACAAGGCTCCAGTGTGTGAATGCGTATAAAGTGCAGTATTTCCACTGAAAAAGTGCCATAGTTGTAATTCACCGACAGGGTGGAAGGAAATAGCTGCTTCATGTGAACAAGTTTTAAGATTCCCCAAAAGAATGGGAATGTAGAAATTCAACCACTCCTATACAAAGGAAGAGTAAACAGCAAGTTTGAAAAAGCAAACAGTAAGAATAAACATCTAGACTGTGGATTGTCAACACTGTGCTTCTTCTAGATTATGGACTGCTAAAACAGCCATTTCCCAGCCATACCTATAAAGCAGGGGTTTGGGCAGCGGATCTTTTTCCTGCTTCCCCCACAATACTCCCCTCTTTGGTGAGGTCTCTATTATTTTATGTGGAGCTCTCTTATGCAAATACTGCCAAAAAGGTCCACGTGCTCTAGAGTGTCGTTCTCCACATGCACGTTTCAGCAGTTCAGACTGCCTTGCACAGTGGTATGTGCGAACTCTACTCAAAATGGTAAGGCTCTTTCAGGTCATCTAAGATCACCAAATTGCTCACTAATATTAATCTACAGAGGTGAGAATCCATTGACCTTGAAGTAAATGAACAAATCTAGGACAGGACACCTTTCAACTCAAATATTTCAAAAGTATTTAATAAAACCACATACACTACAATTATTTTACCCAGCAATGAAGTGCAAGCACGTCTCTTTATTGAAATGTAGAAGCACAGCAACCTTGTGTAATGGACTGAGCTATAAGTTCAGAATCCTATAGTCCAGGAATTCTAAAACTTTCCCATAGTGTGGACCATATTTGAAAAGAAAGGTAATCTTTTTGACAACTTCACTATAGTTTTAAATCATGAAGACCACTCTACTCACATTCTCCATCATAGAACACCCACGTGGCACCTACAAAAAACGGCTATTTTGAGTATTAATACCAGGAAGTATATTTTCATTTGTCTTTCAAGGTAATTTAGCAGTGGAAGCAACAACAACAGCTGATACTGTGAGGGCAATATCAAATAGTGGAGATATATATTTTGGGAGGGACCATTAAGGTCGTCAAAATGTTCTTTTACATTTTTAAGTGGGGATAAAATATACCCTCTGTTAAGTGATCATTTAATTTTGCCTCTTTTAGAATACATTTAATCACTGAATCTACTTAAGCAATCAGTCATGACAGGCAGTACAATGCTGAGCAATTACTGCATCCCTCAGTAGCTGATGGAAGGCACAAATCTGGCAGCCTGATAACTATCACTATCTGAGAAATGCAAAGTCTATAGTTGTTTATAAAATGGAAGTGAAGAATACAGCACCCTCTCAGTCTCTTATTAATAGTAATAGTTCCATATAATTAATTAAAATTACTAAAGAGAAAAGGCTAGCTCTTGGTATCATCATCACAATCTGATTACATAGTCTTCTTACTCTGTGGTATGTTTCCTGAGATGACAATAAAATAATGCAGTGTTCAAGTGTGTTCCTGGCCTCTCACTTTGTGCTTATAAGCCTTGTAACAGCCCTCCCTCTGGACAGGAAGATAGCTATACTTTTCATGGCATCAAGTATTAAAAGAGCAAGCTAATTATGTTAGAGGTGGATAGCTGGGCAAGACACTCTCAGTTCCTCATTTGTAAAATGCAAATAATAATGACCTACTTCACAGCGTTTTTGTGAGGGTGAACTAGATAAGGACTGTACAGCACTCAGAACATGGGAAGTGCTATTAAAATAACAGTTATGTCAGAGTTTGATCCCCACTTACTTAAAATCACTTTTCACAATTATGTTATGCTTTATTACTTAAAAATAATAAAAAAATCAGTTGCCAGAACACTAAAGCTACTATTTTAAGGGACAGCAGCAATTGTTTGGGAGACGCTGTCAGAATTGGGAGCTGGTTTAGCCACAAAGATGCAGACCCTGATCACAACAGTGAAAAAAAAGGCTCAGAAGCGGAATGTGTCAGCAGGTTTTTTCCTCTCTCCTGGAGTATCCACTGCCACTGAAGAACCTGAGAAATATGCTCCCATCTTGCAGAGAGCTAGCATAGGTACATTTCTGGGTCCATGGGGAGAACATTTCAGAATACAGCACAGTATTATCAACTCTCTGCACTATATAACTTGGCAGGATAAAGAACATATGCCTCAAGGTCTTTCCTAATAGAAGTTGCAGCCTTCAATATTACAAATTACACATCAAAGCACTTTCTATTTGCAGGAACATTCTACGGGCCATTGCTGGACTGCTGGATTGATGTCATGCAAGTTATTTAATTTGCACAAAATTGCACATTCACCATCATTAAGAGAATGGGGTTTTGTTTAGATAATCTCTGATGCAAGGCTATTAAAACTGGTTTCTTACTCTGCCAAGGCTAATTGTAAGTAATTTTTCTGAAACACTCATCTTGTACTAAAACAAATTCTGAGGCTTGAAAGAACGGCCTGGTAGAAGAAAATTGCACTACCCATATGAGTTTTTTTCATTTCTACACTTTGAACAGAAAAAAAAAAAGATTTAAGTGAGAAATATTGAGCAATGCTGCATATAAACATACAAATCTGGGCTAGAATATCCAAGTATGGTATAAATGTCAAAAATCCAAAGCTGCTTGTCACTAGTACTACATTTAAGTATTGACAATTCTTTTTAAGAGAAAGAAAAGATTTAAAAAACCCAAACCTAAAACCTTGTAATCAGAGGAAATAAAATCCATTGATTCTTTGGAGAACATTTAATACGTAAGCAGTGAAAATTTTATTTACACTTTTACACAATGATTTATTGTCCCCTTCTTGGCAAGTTACCATGCATTCCTACTGCCTCTATTGTACAGCTCTTCTATTTTCAATAAGAAAGGTACATATGCATTTATTTTGCCTTTTTCTACCACTTCCTTTCCCATTCCAATCCTGTAAAAAGTGAAAGCAAAATTTTGTGACAAGCTTCCCTAGATATTATGGAAAGAAGCAATATGCAAGTATTTTATCCCACTCTAATCAACGAAAGCCTGATTCTTATTTATTTACACTTTGACTTAGCCCTCTTTAAACTGCTCTGGGAATGTAGAGAGGCTTTAAAGTGAATGCAAATCACCACTTTAAGGCACTCAAACAGTCAGCGTGCTGAGAGGGGCCCCATATACTATACTACCACCACCACTAATAATAATAATAATAAGTTTTTTTTCTAGTGCTCTCCTGGCTTTAAATGGTACTTGGAGTGCTTTAAATAATACAAATATAAAATCAAAATAAAACAATATAAAATCAATTTAAAACAAGTTAAAAGGGGAAGGTAAAAATGGAGGACAAACTACATTAAGGGGAACCAGCAGTACATTCTAAAAGCACCTAAAGAATTAGTGAGTTCCTAGGTACTTTTTAAAGATGAGGGAGGAACTAAAATGGACATCTGGAGGAAGCAAGTTCCACACTAGGGGCCAGCCACAGCAAAGGCCTGATCGCCTGTCAACTTTAGACACTGTCTGAATTCGGGGAAAGGGAAGAGGAAGGGGAAGGTGGAACCACTCCTTCAACGCTAAGGTGCATTAGCTCAGAAAAATTCTCCCTCAGGGTCTTATACAGGCAATGGAGGACACCTACTAGCCAAAGATCATCACAGGGTGGAGGTGATACGCTCAGAGCTATCAACCACTACGTCACTTGTACAACAGGGGTGAGAGATGGGGATTGGTGCAGAAGGTGTGGAGGAGGGGGATCGTAAGGGTCCCACAGGGCAAGGAAGGAAACAGCTGAGGGCTAGGGCACACAGACAGGGAGAACACCCAGGGGGAACCAGGGAAATTCAGACACCACAATATATCCACACCAGTCACACACACAATCGCACCCTTACCATACCATGCACACCCACTACTCTCACAAACCAGTCGCAGGCACTTAGGAATCTCTCTCTCTCTCAGGGGGCCAGTCTCACAGGAATGCTTCCATCACCAGTGACGTGCTATGCAGTCTGCTGCTCTTTATGGCTGCTCAGATGCTGGCGCAAGTGCTCTGAGCACCTGGGTTGGGCTGTGCCCCTGACGCCTCACGTCAGTACGAGGGGGCGGTGCTGGTTCTCCCACGGCCATGCGTCCTGGGTTGGGGGTCCCAGTGTTTGTCCCCGCCTTCCCATGGGCGGGGGCAACCCCTGTTGCCCCTCTTCGAGGTCTGTGGGGCATCGGATGTGTTGTTCCCCATCTCCTAGGCAAGTCCCCCACCTGCCAGTCCTCCACTCGCCACCACAGGTACCTGACAGATGCGATGGCAGGATTCCCAAACAGCAGATGGTTTCTGGGCACAGATGCCCATCAGTGTGAGGCTCCAGAAGCAGGTCTCAAATATAGCCAGAGCCTATACCATTCGGGGCCCTGAAAACCAGCAGGACAATCTCAAATTCAATCCATCACTCTACGGGCAACCAGTGCAGAGAACACACATGGCTGCCCAAACTAATAAACAACCACACTGCAAGCAACGGATAAGCACCATTGGCAGCCCATAGAAGAGGGAGTTACAAAAAAATCAAGACTCGTGGTCACAAGGGCATATAGTCAATTTTTTCGTGAAAGAAGGGACCTCAGATCCTCCTGACCTGAGGACATTCAACAGTTTTATGACCATAATTCATGCCACTACTGAGTTGGCCAAACGGCCCATCTAGCCACCACCGTCTCTCTGACAGTAGCTAGGTTTGGTTGTTTCAGAGAAGTGAGCAAGCCATAATAGAGTAAATCCACCTTCTGCTGTTCACTCCCAGTCCCAGCTCTTGACAGTCAGGATCTCATGCCCAGATTAACTTGACTAATAGCAATTTATGGGCCTATCCTTAAAGAACTTATTCAATCATTCTTTGAACCCAGATATCGTGCAGTGGTCCCTGCTACTAGAGTTTTCAACAGTACAGTCAGAGCTTAGCTGCTCTATGGAGCTGAGCTATGGGTGCATTTTGTTGCTCATAAGGTCAACAAAGTTCAGGCAAGTTTCTTGTCAGGGCTCCTGGGCAAGACAATAGGGACCCCCCCGCATGTGGCCATAAGAATGGATCTTGGGCAGCAAAGCTGGCAATTCGAGGCTATGAAATCTGCTTTGAAACTATGGTCTAAGATCATTACCAACCAAGGCTCTATTCTTTTGAAGGAAGTTTTCCAAGACCCCTTTACTAGCCCTTGGATGGAGAAGATAGTTGCTCACTTGAATTCAATGTGGTTATCGCAGGAGTACTTGGCCCACAAACCCCTGGCAGTAGTGAAGAAGGAGATTCTTTGCAGAGCCCAAGCTTTAGAGAGGCAACAGGAGGTAGGGAAGATAAGATCCTCCCACCACATGATTTTAAACTGGGTACCACCTTGTGGACAGGTGGCAAGATATCTGGAGCTTCCGATATCTACTAAAGATAAGCAGCTACTTTTTAGCACCCGTGTCAATTCCTTTCCCTCAAGGATCCTGGAGGGCCGTACCCAGGGCATCTCTTTCCTAGAGCGCTTATGTCTGTTTGATCGGATGACCATTGAATCGGTAACTAATATTCTTTTAAATTGCCATTTGTACGATGATCTCTGCACTAGATTTTTGGACTCTGCTAAATACCCTGGTAGATCAGATTCCTTTTTGCTGCATGTCTTAATAGATGGCCCAGGTTCTTATTAATACTGCTACCTTTTTATTGTATGCATTTCATCGCAGGAAAAGCTTCTTAAGCTTTAAATTCTCTCAGGGGATTACTGACCCTGTGGAGGCAGTATTGTAGGATTGCCTGTAATAGCAAGCTTCATACTTCTCTCCTGGCATTACTGTGCTTTGAGTTTTGCTCCAGGGGGGCAAATTGGGTACGCTAACTGTGTGATATAGGAAACCCTTTCAATCAGTTGTCAGGCCTTGACCACCTTATGAGCGACGAAAGGCACTCCATAGAGCAGCCGAGCTCTGACTTTACTGTTGAAAACTCTAATAGCAGGGACCACTGCACCAATAGCATATCTGGACTAAAAAATGATTGAATAAGGGCGCTTTTAGACGATCCCGCTGACAAGCGGGATCATTCAGAGGCGGGATCGGGCACCCGCCTTTCTCTCTACGCCGGGTCTGATACTCAGAAGAGCATCAGACCCGGCGTAGAGACTCAGTGCGCATGCGCGCCCTTCTGCGCATGTGCACTCATCAAAATATCCCGGAAGTGTGCCGTGAAGCCGGCACAGCGGCGATCCGCGTCGGAGGGGGCAGGATCGCCTGCCCGATCTGACGCAGGGAAGAGCCGGCTTAAATGTAAGTTTTCAATTTAAACGAGCGCAAAGAAACGCGGCGCAAAGAAACGCGGCTTGTCTCATTTAAAAACGCCCTAAGTTCTTTTAGTGATTGAACTCTGCTCCATTTTCCTTTAAATATTTGTTTAGATGTCTAGGTCCTTTGCGTACGGTATTAAGGATCAAAATGTATTTCTGTATGTCTGTTTGTTTGTTTACAATGGTCACTGACCACGTAATAAATTATCTATCTATCTCCACAACATCCTCACACAAAGAATCCCCCAGGTTAATTGTGCAGCAAGTGAAAAAATACTTTGCTTTTCAATCTGCTGGTTAATTTATTGGGTATCCCCATCTCCTAGTTCTAGTATTTTGAGAAAGGGCAAATAATGGCTCCGTATTAACTTGCTCTGAAGAACCACTCATAATTTTGTAAACCTCTATCATATCCTGTTTGTTGTCTGAGAGCCCTAACCTACTGAATGTCTCCTCTTATGGAAACCATTCAGTATGTCTGATCATCTTTGTAGCTCTTCTTTGCACCTTTTTGAGGGTGTTTTTAAAAGAGATGGGTGGGTGGGTGGGTGTCTTGTGGTCGGTGCGTGGGACAGGGTGGGGGCGTTGTGTGTGGGGGAGTGCTTCAAATGAGTGACCCCATGCATGGCTGCCCTGACCACGCACCACCCACCCCATCCCTGCATGAGGCACTCAGGCTTCTTCCTGAGTGCCCCGTGCATAAATGGGGTGGGTGGTGCATGAGTCATGGGAACACACACCCTCATGCCCCAATTCACACAAGCGCTCCTCCACGTGGACGGTGGGGTGTCCATGCATGGGGGTGTCTCATTTAAAAATACCCTCAGTTTTACTATGTCCTTTTTGAGATGGGGTGATTATGGTAGAATATTCAAGATGTGGGTGAACCACAGATTTATATAGTGACGTTATATTTTACATTTTTTCAAATTTTCCTTTTCCTATAATTTCTAATGCAGTGGTTCACAAACCTTTTGTGGTTGCATACCCCTTTTCATCTTTAGCAAAGAGCCAAGTACCCCAACTAATTTGCATACATTTACACAACCACGTGACTTGCAGCAGCTGGGTCATGCCGTTGACCCCCAAGGAATGCTTTATGGACCTCAGTTTGGGAACCACTGTTGTAACGTTCCTGTTTCTAGCAGATGTTAACTATCCACAATTAATCCAAAATTCTTTCCCCTGCTCATTGTTGGTCTTGAATGTCAGCCAATAGCTGGGCTGAATCCCCTACCATGTTGTCGGATGTTGGTGGAACTGTTTTGCTGGCCAAAGTATGGCTTCATCTTGACATCTAGCAGCTGCTTGCGGATCCCTTTTCCACGTGTGATCGTTATGATGTGTTGTCACGTACCTTGTGTCTCCTTGGACACCATGTGTGACTGCCAGCTGAGGGCTTGTGAGTTGCGGTTCCATGTTCTGGTGCCAGCTGTGCCAGGACCTCCAGTGGGAATGCGATTACTGTGGGAGGCGAGTGAGAGTGTTGCTTTACATATCTGTGCCCTACCTGAATATTGCTTGGACCTTATTGATGGTGGCTCATGCCTGCCCATCACCTTTGCAAGAACCCTGCTGCGTGTCTGGGGTTATCGGAGGGAGCATGAAGAAGGAGGACTGCAAGCATGAGCTGAGGCTGCTCATGCCCTCGGCTGACTGTGGTGCCTGATGCAGCAGAGATGGCCATCCTGTTTCAGATTTGTAGCCTGGTGGATGTCCAGTTTGCTCTGGCCAGCGGTGATCTCATTGACCCGAACTTCATGGTGCATTGGCATATGCGGGCAAGAGGGTCCTGGAGAGGGATGTTTGTACGGGTGGCATATGTGCAGGGTGTGGGGTCCTCCACTGAGCTCTGTAGCAATCACAACCAGGCCTTGGAGCAACGCAATACGACTGTGGCCTCCTTTGCGTCCTGCATTCCTGTGACTTGAGCTCTGCCCTTGATCTGAGCCACCGTGGGTCCTCTGCTGCACCCCCCACAATCCCACTGTGAGCCTCCTGTGTGAGTCCCGTAGCTTGCGGCACAGGGTCCATGTCCCCCACCCCAGCGGATGAGATCCCCCTTGAACGGGACCCCATGGACCCTTGGTGTTTTCCTTGGTCTCTGTTCTGTGTGGGACATGAGGGTGTTTGTGCATTGGAACATGACCTTCCCTGCTGCTGTCGCATTGGTCTCCATGTTGCAATAAATGCCGCCTTTTGTTCCTTGATCTGCCCATGGGTTGTGTGCTGTGCCCCAGGGTTGCGTGTGCTGCTTTGTTGTGCCTTTCCCCGTCCCTCCTCCCCCAACCCTCATGAAGGCTGGTTGGGGATGGGTGGTGATGGTGGCTGTGACTCCACTTGTCCGTAGTTCACCATGTTGCTACACCATGGGGTGGAGGGGGGCATGGCCCTTCTCCAACCGGTGGAGCAGCTGTCCGTGTAAACAGTGAACGTGATGCATCAGTGGAGGGCTGAGCAAGTGGAGGTTGGATGTGTGGGTGTCACAACCTTCCATGACCGCCCTGGCCGGCATCCATTAACCCTTCCCACTCACCCAAGGTGGGTGGGTGGGCCGTGCGTGGTTGCTCCACCCATCCTTCACTGATCTGCCCCACAGCCATGTCCATTTAAAAACAGCCTTTTTCTTCGGTGCCTCATGAGTGAGTGCTGTGTGGGTCACAGGAGCGCGCCTCCCCCCACATCACCTTCACACAAGTGGCTGGGTGCATGGTTGATGGGTGGACCTGCGTGGTTGTGTCTCGTCTAAAAACACCCTTGATTTATGTGCATTATTTTGCACTTATTACCACTGTATTTAATCTGCTATTTTGTTTCCCAATCACTGAGTTCTTTGAGATCCTTTTGTAACTCTTCACAGTCTGCTTTGGACTTAACTATCTTGAATAATTTTGTGGCATCAGAAAATTTGGTCACCTCACTTTTCATCTCCTTTTCCAGATTACTAATGTATTTGTTAAATATAGCACTGGTCCCACTACAGACCCTTGAGACACCACATGAGAAACACTTGGCACCTAGCATGATTAGGCCCTAGGAGAGCTCTTGTTTTGAGCCTGAACCTAAATTGTGTGTGCAAATGTCACATGAAACTATTGCATCTTTTTAACAATCAGTAAACTACAAAACTAATGACCTTCAAGTTGTTTTTTTATAAATACAGGTCATTAAAGTTCAACAAGTAGTAGTTTATTAAATTAACAACAAAAATGAACAATATAAAGTTAGTTTTGGTTTCTGAATCCAAACATTACAGCAAAATGGTAGCGTTGCCATCTCACAATGTTATTACGAGTCTTGTAACTCTCAGGGTTTCCTAGTCTAAAATTACAAAACTCTCAATAAAATCATAAGGATCTCAACTTTCATCTTTTTAAAAAAGTTAAGTTTATAAATTTCATGGTTATGAAGAGAAACTTGAAAATGTGACTAACGTGTGCCCTAGGATCTTAGAAACCGGAACACGAATAGAAAGAACTCAAATACCGTTTTTAAAAGACTCATTATTTTATTAACCAATCATGGTGGTGGTGTATTTTTTAAGCATATGGGTTTGGGCAGGCCCAAACATCTGCTGTTCAGTTTAGTCTAAATAATTAGACAGCTACATTTGATAGTATCAGTGTTTAATCTTGTAATCCACTAGACTGCTAGCAATAATCTTAATTGGATTACAAATAATCCAACTACAACAGTCGCTGACCCAGTAAGTATCCAGTGAATTTATATACTGGGCTACTGAACATCTAAAATCATACTTAATATAAATTAAAAAAAATCTGTTTTGCAGAAGCTCACTTGAACAAAACCTTGAAATAAAACTATTAGAACGCATTACAAAATCATGTGTTTGTGTAATCGTGATGACTGGTTGGTAACAGAGGCTGCTCTTTAATTATCCAAGGGCAATACTGCTTATCAATATTTTCCACATTTTACAGTACCTTCTGCTCTGTAAACTCAGTGTTGTTATTTTGTACAATTTGAACATAAGTACACATGTTCAAATCTAATTAGAAAGATTGTGGCTAAATAAGTCCCTTTAGCTTGTTAATACTTAGAGGATTGTTTTTCTTTAGAAAACGTTCTTTCCATAAAGGGGGAAGGGTCTACTTAAACAACCAACTAATTACCAATTAAAATGGCTGAAACAGAATTTTGCTTTTCTATTGGTTAAGCGTATATTGTGCAGCAACATCTCTCAAGGTGGTCTTATGTTGAAGATATATTAGAAAATGTGGGACATTTTTCTGAACAAGTTTGATATTTTACGGAATGCACAAATATCACTGCTGCTCTTCCTTAGTCAGGGACTCACGACAAAAGGGCTCCTTTGTTGTTGTTGAGAAGGGCGAGGCACCAAACTCTCCTTGGAAACAACGCCACCCTATTTTGTTTTCAGCTGAAAAGGAGGGACCACTTCAGCCCAGCAGATTGCATAGAAACTATTGTAGCCAACCCTTCTCCAGCTGAGGAGGCACAGCTCTGTTTCTCTGTGCAGGGAGAGCAGGGTCAGCCTCCGTGTGTGTGTGGAGTGAGGAGAGCATGATGCTGGAGTGTGTAGGGAAGGAGCAGTGTGTAGATGGGGTGGGGAAGGTTGTGTTGCTGGAATATGTTGGGGAGGGGGTTGTTCTTGTGCTGTGTGTGTTATTTATTGCTTGTTTTTGCAGATGAGATGTATGTGGACTTTTTTCTTCTGTGCATTGCTGTGGTAGGACAGGGTTGGGGGCAGAGGGAGTGTGTTTATTGCTGGGAGACTGCATCCTGGGAGATAAATTTGCATAAACATTGTATAATTATGCAAATGATAAATTATGCACATTTTTATGCTTGCTGTGAACTTGTAGGATTTGGCTTCTCAAGATGCAGAATTTAGGATTATTTGGTGCAGTGAACATGGGTCTTTGCTTATAGTCATATGCATTACAATAATACTTTTTCAAACTTGACAATCTATCAATTCTTGAACAGACCTCAGCACATCGGCCGCATCAGCAGACATCACCAATTGAAATTCATCCCACAAAGCATGACTAGACAGGGCATTCCTAACCTCTGACTCTGCCACTGCTTCTGAAATGGCAGAGTTGAACTCATGCTTAATGCGAGTGATTTTGTCCGGAAAATACTTCAAAAACATGTCACAGCGGGTTGTGGAAGAATCCAGATCCAAGCGGAGATAGGCTGGACCGACCAGACCTCTCACCACCTGGAACAGCTCCACTGGATATGGCTGAGCAGATGCAATGAGCACAGCAAAGTACCACTTCTTTGCTACCCTCACTGCCATGGCACAGGACTTCAAAAATTCTCTATGCTGCAACTGATTGCCTTGGGTGCGAGTACAGTGCCACTGGCACTCCCCTCATACTTCAGACATCCCAGGTCATCCATGAGTCACGGAGACCTGCGGAGCGGACGCGCTGGAAGCGGACGCCTAGGAGTCACCCGATCAGTGGGCTTGGTCAGCTACCTGTTCCATAAGGTCATGAGGTCATTGATGGAGCGACCATAAAGGTCAACACATATCTCCCCAAGAGACTTATGGGGTGGGTATCTCCCCACCCCATAAATCTCCTGGGGTGGACCATCCGAACTGGTCCCTCACGTCAGGCAGGTGAGCTAGGATTGAGGTTCACAGGAGATAATGGTCTGACCATGGCAAGGGTGAGCATATCACACCGCCTCAAGGTCAGTGCAGAAAACCAAATCCAGTGTGCGCCCCCACTCATGCGTCGGGCTCCTCATCACCTGGGACAGGTCCATGGTTGCCATGGCAGCCATGAATTCCTGCTCCGCCCTCTGCAATCCTCAGCATGGATATTGACAGTTCCCTAAGAAAATGAGCTTAGGGGACCTCAAGACTATGTCTGCGACGAGAGCTGCTACAGTGGACAGGGATGCTGCTGTGCTCTGGGGTGCACGGTACACCAGCAGAATCCCCACCCTGTCCATGGCTGGACCTTCCAGTATGTCTGCGGCCAAATCGATCACAAGGTGGAGGCACTCTATCCCAGACTTGGTCTGCACTGAAAACCTCCGTATGACCAACTCATCCCTAAAAATAATAGCTATGCCCCCCCACCCTGACCCTCTAGCATGGACTGGTACTGGACAGAGTACCCAGTTGGAACAAGATCCACCAAAATTGGTTCGGAACATTTGTCCAGTCAGGTCTCCATCACACACGTGAAGTCGGCCGCCCAATCCAAGATGGTATCATGGATGGCAGATGATTTACTGCAGACCAACCTCACATTACACAGCACTAGTGACAGACTTGAGTCCTCTGAGACCTCAATCACCTGGTAATCTGGGCCCAGGGGGGTCGTGCAGTGGATCGGCACTAACCACCCATTCCTTCGCTTGTGATAACATTTCCTCCCTTTGGGGCCATAATTCCCCCACCCTGTCATGACCCCTATTGCTGCCGCCTCACCCCCCAGGGGACGCCATCAGCCCGCCTCCCGCCAGGCTCTTCGCTAGGGTGGCGGGGGCAGGAACCCTCCCTCTCCTTCCCAGCTCTTCCCCCACTAACTGCCCCTCTCACTGGGGGGGCCTACACCACCCTCCTCAACCCCCAAAACACGCCATTACAGTGGCGTGATACGCTTAGATGCAGCATCACACCAGCAGCAGTGGAGGTGGAGAGAAGCCTGGTGTGGGACATGGACAATGCAGGTTGGGCTTCTGGGTGGGGGGCAGGTCTTTGTGTGGGGGAATCACCAGGCAGAGACCAGGGGAAGGGAAAGGCCAGCTGGAGAGCTGCTGACCACCAGGCTAGTGGGTTAGATGTGGGAAGTGCTGGGGGTCCTGGGTGTGTGTGTCTCTTACCAGGTCTCCTCTCCCCTCTGCCTACTCTCCAGTTGCATGACCCTACCNGGGAAGTGCTGGGGGTCCTGGGTATGTGTGTCTCTTACCAGGTCTCCTCTCCCCTCTGCCTACTCTCCAGTTGCATGACCCTACCTGCTGTCCAAGAGGAGACTTGAGAGGAGCCGGAGAGCTCTTCATAGGGGCACACTACCACAAATGAAAACCCGCTCAGCATATTCAGGCCCCTGATACTGATCCGTGACAATGGCTGACTGCATCAATTGCATTTGGAGGGCCATAAATGCTCTTCTTCGCACTGGATTAGACAGAACACGCAGGTACCGAGCCCTATGGGTCTAAGAATCTAGAGTTTATAAAATGGGGAAACCCTGGAGGCAGAAGCAATGGCGCTGGACATTTGTAAATCAACGTCCTGTATCCTCTGCTTCAAAAGTCTGACGGCCTCCCCCCTAGGGATGGCCAGCAGGAGTCAACAGAGAAACCCAACCGCCTAAAGTTGTCCAGGACACCTGACCACCAATCATGTTTACACTGGCCCATTAAAGCCAATTTCTCAGGCAGGCAAAGCTTTGGGAGGGACCCAGGAAAGTAAACAATTTTCAGCCAGTATTTCAATGAGGCCAAGACCATTCTTGATACCATGGACCTAACTGCAGCTGCAAAAGGGCCGGGATTCCGGGAACGAGGTTGGGAGGGCCCTCAGTAGAACTCTTAACCATGTGTTGTGTATTGATTCTAACGAGGCCACCAATGAGTCCCCTCCACACCTGTGCCCCGTAACATGTCTGAGGGATCACCTTACATTGGGCTGGAGTAACAAGACATCCTCTTTTAGCCCTGTAGAACTGAATCAGGGCATTAGTGGATGAGGCAGCTAACTGATGGATTTATTATTTATTTCTCTCTCTCTCTCTCTCAATTTATACCCTGCTCCTCCTGCAAAAATAGCTCAGGGCGGCTAGCAATGTTAAAAAATAATACAAAATACAATAATATAAATATAATATATAATAAAACACACATAAAACAGTCATACTAAAATAAAACAACATGGGAGAGGTCACAAAAAGAATATATAAAACCCCTACCACCCTAACCCACAACCCTTCACCCATCTCCCTCACCAAAAGCCTGATGGAATAGCCAGGTCTTGCATTGTTGTCGAAAGGAGGAGAAGTTTGGGCCTCTGCCGGGAGGGAGTTCCACAGCCTGGGTGCGGCCACCAAGAACACCTTCTCCATAGTCACCCCCTGAGATACCAGGGGGACTTCAAGACGGGAGGTCCTGGCCGACCGCAGGGGTCGATCTAGACCTCGGGGAGTGAGGCGGTCCCACAGATAGGTAGGGCCAAGGCTGTATAGGGCTTTATAGGTAAGCACCAACACCTTGAATCAGGCCCGGAAGACCATAGGCAACCAGTGCAGAGAACAGAGCACCGGTGTAATGTGCTCGTGGTGACCCACCCCCATAAGGAGGAGGGCTGCCGCATTCTGCACCAACTAGTCTCTGAACTGTCACCAAGGATAGCCCCACATTGAGTGCCTTACAATAGTCTAGTCTAGAGGTGTTGAAGGCATGGATGATAGCAGCTAAGTCAGAGTCTGAGACGTACGGCCAAAGTCGCCACACCAGATGTAACTGGCGGAAAGTGTTTCTCGCCACAGCCTTCACGGAGCTGCGAATCAAGGAGCACTCCCAGACTCTGAACCTGAGGGACCAGTAGGGGGCAAACCCCATCAATGATGGGGGATGCCACTCCCACCGCCCTACTCACCAACATCACCTCCGTCTTGTCAGGATTCAGCTTCAGTCGACTCGCCCTCATCCAGTCCCCCACAGCTGCCAGACACCGAGTAAGCACTGAGACTGCTGGGTCTGGGTCGGATGAAGAAGAGGTAGAGCTGGGTGTCATCAGCATACTGATGATACTAACACCAAACCCTCTCACGACCTCGCCCAGCGGCTGCATATACACGTTGAACAGGAGAGGGGACAGACTAGAACCTTGCGGGACTCCACACAAGAGGTCCCGGGGAGATGACGAACAATCCCAGAGCAACACCCACTGAGTTCTCCCAGACAGGAAGAAAAGAAACCATTCAAGAACAATCCTGCCCACTCTGCCTCTGTTTCGCAAACGAGTCACCAACATCTCATGGTCAATGGTATCAAAAGCAGCCGACAGATCTAACAGAAACAGCAGGGTCTATCATCTATGATCCAATTTACGGTGGAGGTCGTTGACCAAAGTCACAAGCACAGTCTCAGTGCCATAACCAGGACGAAAGCTGGACTGCAGGGGATCTAGAAAACTGATGTGGTCCAGAGCTCCTGAAGCTGCTGAGCCACTACCTGTTCAATAACCTTCCCTAAAAAGGGAAGGTTAGAGAAGGGCTGGTATCTTGTAAGGGAGTCAATGTCGAGTGATGGCTTTCTGAGCAGGGGTCACAGCACCACCTCTTTGAGGCAGCATGGCACCCTGCCCTCCCTAAGGGAGGCATTGGGTGACCACCCCAGCCAGCAGCGGTCCCAGTGTCTCCCGGCTGGCCTTAACCAGCCAGGACGAGTACGGGTCTAGTTCACAAAAAGTGGCTCTGATCACCTCAAGAACATCCCCTGCATCAGTGGGTGACACCCACTGAAACTGATCCCACGAAACCGGACAAGACGGGGCTTTCGTAACTTCTGGTTCTCCTATAGTAATAAGTGTGGTGTTGAAATCATGGTGAATATGAGCGATTTTATCCGTGAAGTAATCAATCAAAGTCACAGTGGCTACTGGATGAATCCAGTTCCAGGTGGAGGGAGGTCGGACCAACCAGCCCCCTCACCACCCAGAAAAGCTCTGCTGAACAAGAAGGACTCTCTGATTCTATGCTTCTTGGATCTAAGCTTTGAGGATGCGATGAGGGCAGCCAAGAACACTTTCTTCGCTGTCCACACAACCATGGCATAGGCTCTTAAACTAGCTTTATGTTGCAGCTGGTCGGCTTCAGCACAAGAACGGTGCGCCATCGTCACTCCAATCGACGCCCTTCCCACTTCAGCTGCCAAAGATTCTCAATATATCACGGTGTCCTATGGTGCTGATGCGCAGGAAGCAGACACCTAGGAGTCGTCCAGTCGATGACCTCAACTAAGAAGGTGTTCCAGAAATCAACAAAGTAATCGAGCAACCGGTCGTCAAGATCAGAGGGTAGTTCCTCTCGAGCATTCCAGAACCTCTCTGGTTCCATTGTCTCCGGGGGCGAAACAACCTGAACTGGTTCCGCACTTCTCCGAGGGCACACAGATGTGTCACATGGGGGCCCCCCACTAGAGGTATATTCCCTGGAGCATGTAAGAGACGAAGGCCTTCATCACTCTGTGAGGGAAGCTCAATGTACAATACAAGCTTGTGAAGTGCTATCAGGCAATGCTCCATGCTATCTCTCTCCAGATGGTACAGCAGGGATACAATAGGGACATGAACCAGCGCTGGCCATGCTGGACCAGTTCCTCTGTGTAGCCGGAGCCATTGTACCATCCCACTTCTATGACTGTGCCTTTGCCAGGGACTAGAAGCCAGTGGATATGACTCCCCCACTGCCCGTTCTCACTGCAACCACTCCAGCTGCTCTTGCTCTCCCCCACAGAAACTGTGACCGCTGACAGAGATGTCTCCATGCCCAATCCTGCCTCAACCAGAACAGGAACATCGTGACTCTCCTGGTCCACCCCCTCGAGATGGAGAGCCAGCCTTTATTTGAGGAACCTCTGGAGGTATTTGTGGAGAAAAAGGAGGACATAGAGGCCACCTTTATTGAGGAGGTGAAGGAAAAGAGCAAGCAAATGCACCTGGGTGTATGTGCATTTACACAATAGCATGATACAGGCATAGAACATATGAAGCGCCATACAGTGTCGGACCAGCAGTCCATCTGACCTAGCATCCTGTCTCTGACAGGGCAAGTTCCAGTAGCTCAAGAGAAGTACATATCCAGGGTCACTTATTGCTATCCAATTATGTGGGTTCTTTTCTTTACTGTGTTGAGAATGGCCAGGAGAGAATGGGGGAACAACTTGAAAATCCCTCAAACATACTAGCACCAGGTATGAATGGTAAGCACAGGAAGTGGGTAACAAGGCACCATGGTGGACCAGTGGGCTGGTGGAGGGGGGAAGGCAGCATGGCAGGACAGTGAGCAGACAGGGGAAGGGGTGGGAGCCAAAATGGCAGGAGGCTAGGTGCAAGGGCATGAATGGCGGTTCTTGATTTTTGTATGTTTGTCACTCTTCTACAGTGATTCTGGGACGAGAACCGCGTGCTGCTCCGATCCTGCTGCTGCAACCACCCCAGAAGCAACCTAGGTCAGGTACTCATTCCAGCTTCCATTCAGGCGGAAAGGGCAGCCGTTTCACTGGGCAGGCAGGGTAGGTGGGGGCTCAAACATCGGAATGAGAAGGGCGGGAAGGAAAGGAGGTGGTTTTGGAGAATGGTGATAAGCTGCGTTGAGGGCTGGGCATTGGAAGCACTTGCACTTTGGGAGGGGGCTGAAACACGGGTGGGAAGGTGGGAGTGGGGCGGTTTGAATGAATAGCTTTCCTTGTTGCGTTGCTACACATCTGCCACTACAACTGGAGCAGACAGAACCATCAAGAAAAGGCACCCAGCACAACCAGGACATGTGGGTTTACAAATGGCGGTGCAGGGAGGATTTCACTTGGGAGTTGCTCGGGGAGACCATGAGGCGGGTGGACAAGATATGGGACGCAATTCAGGGCATGATGAGGAAGCATGGAGAGAATGCTACAGAATGCAAGGCTTTCACAGCCAAGGCCCGACTGGACCGCTGGTGGGAGGACAGGTACTAGTGGGCCCCACTATGGCAGCAGTTTGAGCGGTCAGACTGCATGGTTGAGGAGGCGAGCAAGGATATGGCACATCTACTGGTACAGACACAGAACAATCTATCCCAGTCTCTCCATATGCAGTTCTCCCTCAAGCATGTATCTGTCATGACTGCAAGAATTGCTGCCCAGGGGCAGGCACCCTATCCAACCCCCATTTGCAGTTCACGCCCCCCCCACCCCCCACCTGGATCCTACCCTGGTTTCCCTGGGAATCTACCCCCAAGCCAAACCACCGGAGCCCTCTCCGCCCTGCACTCTTACTGCTGACCACCACATGGGTCAGGAATGCCTTCCCCACTGCTAGTTCTGTCATAAGTAGCACGCTGCGAGCGAGCACAACCTCCATTGCCAGATCTGGGGGAGGATGTGAAGGGGGAGGATGGGGAAAATGTACCCCCACCAGTCCCACCACCACCCAAGAGAGTGCCCCCAGTTGCCCCCAAAAAGGGCAGGTGGAAAAAGAAAAACCGTAGTAATTTAATGTTAATTAAAATTAGTAAAAAGTAAAAAAGTGAAATCAAAATTAATATAGTTAACATAATTGTTAAATAAAGTTATATTTTCCACAATCCGACTTCCACAATCTTCCACATGCTGACTCCCAGCATGTCATATTCTGGGAAAGATGGGAGGTTTGGAGGGGTGGGGGCAGTGGGGGCAGAAGGCTGGCATGGCATAGTGATAATCAGGAATCCTAGCTTTCTGCATTAAAAAAATGGAAATGCTCTGATAAAAAACCCATAAATTCTCCTATTAAAACCCCCCAAAATCTCTGTTTTTCTGTGATTAAATGTAAATGCTAGTTGACTTTCCCTTACCACAATATATATAGGTATGAGTTAGAACACCACATTTTATTGTAATACTTTCATTGTTATGCAATTTTGTAGCTACCTGTCCCACCAACAGTCCAATAAATAAATAAATGGAGGCCTGTGGCACTCCTCCAAATGCAGAGTTCCTCCTCCCGCTCCCTCACAGCACATGCCTTGAGGTTGCTTCCCCTCCACTGCCCTGCGCTCACTGCCTACTCCTCCCAGCCTGGTCCTGGACCGCTCTGCCAACCAGAAAGGGTAACCATATAGAGGCTCGCACTTGGGGAAACCACTAAGGGCCCAATTAGTCCCACCTCCTGTCCCCTCTTCCCAAGGTCCAGAAACCCCAATTCATAGCACCCCTGCCCCCTCAACCCACAGGTGGTCTTTGGCATCCCTCCAAATACAGAACCCATGCCCCTCCACAGCATATGCCTTCAGGCTGCTTCCCCCCTCAGCTCCACTCAGTGTCCTTGCTGCCCCGTACTCGCTATGCCCTCCTCCCAAACCTGTAAGTTTTTACCGTTTTCTGATAAATTCTCTTTAAAAAGGCAAAGTCTCTGTTTTTCATCACAAAGAGAAAACTAGGAACCCTGGTGATAAGCCACCTTGAGGGATGGGGGTAGAAAGGTAAAGGAAGGTGTTGGGTGCAGGGGAGGGAAAGGAGGGCGGTATGGCATAGCGATAAGCCACTTTGAGAGCTGGGGGTTAGAAGCAATTGAGGGCAGGAGGGAGGGGCAAAGTAGCTGACATGCTTACTGTTGCCATTCCCAGACCTGGCAAGCCTGAAAATGCTAATAGGAAGATGCGGAACTTCAGGGCTGCAGCCGGTTCACCTGCAAATGTCAATAGGGAACACACAGGGAAAGGAAAAGGTGGGCAATAGCATAGGCGTGGGGACTGGATGGGCCACAGGAAAACACACTGGAAACATTCCTAAAGGCTTTACTGAGCAATTTTTTATTACAATTTTTTTTTAATGGGTTTATTAAACTTTTAAAACTTTATTTAACTTTAAACTTTTGGAAAGGATCATTAATGTCACTGTGAAAGGATCATTAGTGTCAAACTGTCACTGATTTGTTGGAGCATTGCAATTGATGTGACAACACAAGGCATCCTGGATTTCTCTGGCTATGAGTTGCTCTGTTCTGTTCAGCTGGTCCCAGAACAGTGACAGTGGCACTGGCTCGTCGAAGCAAATGGGGAGGGGGGGGATGGAGGCGGTGCTCTCAACACCACCCTACCAGTCTCACAGATGCTGTGGAGAACACAGGCGGCGATGATTAGCAGGGGAGCGGTCTCCATCTGGAGATTGATTTGGACATGATTGCTCTCCAGTGCTGCTTCAGAACCCCAAAAGCCCTCTCCACAACAGAGCAAGTGTCGTTGAGCTGCCTGTTAAAGTACCTTTGCTCTGGGGTGCAGGCAGCGCTGTAGGCCTTCATATGCCAGGGCTTCAGTGGTTAGGTAGGGTCCCCCAGAACAACAGACTGCATGAACATCCCCTCAATGCAGGTTTCAGTGTTGGGTCCAAAGCCCCTGGTGCACATGCAGTCAGAGAAGGGGGACTGGCAGAAGATGCGGGCATCATGGTTCCTTCCAGACAACTTAGCCGGTACATCCTCGGACCAGGAACGGTGGTCTACTATGCCCTGGAGAACGATGGTAAGGGAACAGTCCATGTCTGTAAGGTCCTCAGAATGGATTACCATTCATCTGGTTCCCATTAACCTCATCTATGGCCCTTTTCACACAGACACACTTAACACTGATAAAGTAGGTGTTACATTTTATTATACATGTTGCAGGTGTACTCTATGGGTGCCCTGCAACATGCATAATAAAATGTAACACCCATTTTATCAGTGAGTGTCTGTGTGGAAAGGGCCTATCAGTTGCTTTTCAGTTTGTCCCAGTTTCTTAACTCTCAGCCATGTTCTTCTCTTCCTTGGCATCAACATACTCCATTCTGTGGCACCCCATTTTGGGTTTTATTGCTGTTTGTATTGCATTTTGTATTGTTTATTTTATGAATTTGTTAGCCACCTTGAGCTGCTATTGGCAGGAGGGTGCGGGGTAAAAACACAACAAACAAACAATCACCACCTCCATTTGGGCCATGGATCTATCCATCATAGAGAGACAAGGCTTGAACAGCAACCTGATGATGTCTGCAGAGCAATCCATGCTGAAAGGTGGAGAAGGGAGAATGGTAGCAACCGAAATAAATGGGCACCAGGAACAGAACAGCTGTGCGGAGGGACAGGATGCACTGCATGCCACACAATCATATCAGACTTCAGTTCATGCCAAATAGACAGTTCCAATGACAAAGGAGTAAATTATTTCTACAGGGATGTATGGCATACAAGCAGTACTCCCATTAGTGCACAAAGCTGTATGTCATTCAAGCAGCACACCTATTGGTGCAGCAAGCTGTTTGTCATACAAGCAGTATGCCTATGCAGCTAATTGTACCTCCCACAATTACTATACCCATTGGCCAATGTGGATGTTGCCAACAAGGAAGGAGAAGGGGTGAACCAGCTGTGGCTATCATAAAGTGAATGCATTTTGTATCATTGAACTGGAGCAGCATCCAGTGGAGGACAAAGCCTGCTCACGTAGATCATCAGCTGTAGCAATAGAACCTGTTTTTATATTAATATCTAACGTTGTCCTGCCATGAAGAAAAAGGAAGGGAGAAGGGAGCTAGGCCTGAAGACTACAAACTGTATTAACAAGAGAGCAGACTTTGTGACTCTGTATTAAAAACTGATAAAGGAATGGAGGAGGAGGAAGAGGAGAAGACCACCCCCCCATGGACACATTAGAGCTAAGAGGCCCAGAAAAACCCTACACGACAAGCCCAGATGCCTGGAATTGCTGGGTGATGGATTTAAGAAGAAGCAATCAGGTATTGCTGTCCCTGGCCAAAACCAGAATAAACCATCAAGGGTGGGGCAACAAGATAACCCTGCCGTCCTGAAACCATCAACACCTGGTGGACAACCTGATATGCCCAGAGTGTGTGACTCCGACAGGAATTGATCCCCCAAGGCCAGGATGGACAGGGTGTTAAAATAAGGTAGTGATGAGCTCACAATGATCCCTAGACAATTGCAAAGACCCTCTCTATGTGAAAGAGTGACCTCACTTCTGTCCCACAGACCCCCTTTCCCTTGAGCACAAGGGAGGTGGTAACCATGACTGGGCAGTTCCCATTGGCTTGCATGGCCCAAGAACTGTATATAAGGACAAACAAAACCAGCATACTTTGGCTAAGAGCTTGGTGCCACTTATAGGGTAGCTGTTCTGCGCATGCGCAAATGGCCCCAGCGTCCATGTGCAGAACAGCTGCCCTTTTGCAAAATGGCGCCGACACTACCAGCACCATTTTGTAAAAGGGCTGTGCTTGCGGCCCCAGTGGTCATTCTGCACATGTGCACTGTGGAGAAGGGACCTCTGCAGTGCGCTGCAATGAGAGTGCCTGCCGTGGGGGACTCCTCCACACAATCAAGCTGCAGTCCACCAAACCTGCAATCAAGCTCATCCTGTGGCCAGTAAGTACTATACCAGGGCCCGCGGGATGGATGGGAAAGCTGGGTCCGTAACAGTCCTTTTCAGTTAGTTATGGATTAATCTATACCCAAAATCAACATCCCTAGCTCCTAGGAATAGTGTGCCATGAGGTGGGCCCCTTGGAAGATCAGTGGGACCCTGGAGGGATAGTGTGCTAGTCAGCTCAGTCATTTTGTAACAGCAGCAAGAAAAGGACACCAGAAAGAGTTGCTATTAATACAGCCTTGAGGAAGGTACATTAGAAAAGCAAGGAAAGAAATGAGATAAGACACAACTTTTGGTGTTTGTGGCAGTATGAGCTTTACCTGCAGCACATGGGAAAGTATAGAATTGGCAGGATATACAGAGGGGGAGAAAAATAGCTGCATTCTTTGTGATTCCCCTGCACCCTAAGCCCTGGTATAAGTTTGCCTTCACCTTTCAGGGGCGGTAGAATGTACCTCAGAGGTTTCACAACACCCAGCTATTTTGCCATGACAGTAGGGAGTTAGATTGAATGTCTGCCATCCATATCTGTCTAAAATTACACTACAAACCTAATTAAGTTGCTCCAAGCCTTGGGGCTGGCTTAGCATCCTGGGTTAAGGAAATGTGACTAAAACTCAGGCCACTTTCAGACATTATTATTATTATTATTAACAAACATTTATATAGCGCCAGCAGTGTACCTGGCACTTTACAAAGTAATAAAATAGACACGGTCCCTGCCCCTACGGCTTACAATCTGAGAGACAGGAGCTGGGGGAGAAACTTAGGAAGGGGAACAGAGGGAGAGACAAGGGGTCTAACATTCATGAAGATGCGAGGTCTCAAGTGCACGTACTTGGCTTGGTTACGATGAGAATGACAGCAGGCAGGTCCATGTTGCAAGGATAAGGGTAAACCGATCGTAGGTATAGGAATAGTGGCTCAGCAGGATAAAGAGTCAGACAGAGCAGAGCGAAAGAGGTGAGTTTTAAGGAGAGATTTGAAGGTATGAAGGGAGGGGGCAAGGCGGATGTGGACAGGGAGGGAGTTCCAGGCATGGGGGGCAGCAAGTGAGAAGGGACGAAGGCGCTTAGGGGAGCAGGGAAGGCGTGGAAGGGTGAGAGAAGGGACAGAGGAGGAGCGAAGTGCACGGGCTGGAGTATGGAGGGCGATAAGTGCAGAGAGGTAGGGGGGAGCAAGGTTGTGAAGAGCTTTATAGGTGAAGACTAGGAGCTTGTGCAGGATTCGTTCAGGAAGGGGAAGCCAGTGAAGCGAAGAGAGGAGGGGCTGCACATGGTCGAAGCGACTGGCGAGGTAGATGACCCTGGCAGCAGAGTTTTGGACAGAGATGAGGGGAGAAAGGTGAGACCGGGGAAGGCCAGTGAGAAGGAGGTTACAGTAATCGAGGCGAGAGATGACCAGAGCATGAACAAGAGTTTTGGCAGACGAGACAGAGAGAAAAGGGCGAATCTTAGCAATGTTATGGAGGGAGAAGCGACAGGATTTAGCAACAGAGTCAATGTAGGGTTTAAAAGAAAGGGGTGAGTCAAAGATGAAGCCTAGGCTACGGGCTTGGGGGACAGGCAGGATGGTGACTCCATCAATAGTTATTGACAGTGAGGAAGGAGAGGAAGGATGAGGGGGGAAGATAAGGAGTTCAGTTTTAGCCATGTTGAGTTTGAGTTGACGTTGAGACATCCAGGTAGAGATGTCAGAGAGACAGTTGATGAGACGAGCTTGAACAGAGGGAGAGAGAGAGGGAGTAGAGAGATAGAGTTGAGTGTCATCAGCATAGAGGTGGTATTGGAAGCCATGGGAGGCAATGAGTTTGCCTAAGGATGAGGTATAGATCGAGAAGAGGAGACATGCCCCCCCCCGCACATATTCGGGTTGCGGGGGGAATGCGCAGCCCGAATATGGGCAAGGATCGGCCGGTTTTAAAGCCGCCCCCTCCCCCCCCGAGCAGCTTTGCTGGCAGAGACGCATAGGGATGCAGAGAGGAAATCGAGCTCTGCATCCCTGTGCTTCTCTGCCGGCAAAGCTGCGGGGGAGGAGAGGGAGGTTTCAGACTGGCTGATCCCCGCGCGTATCCTGGTTGTGCATCCCCCCCCCCTCCCCCGCCGACAGAATATGCACGCATGCGGAGGACGGGACGCATGTCTGAAAGCAGCCTCAGATGCCTCCTAATTTTAATAATAATGTGTTGAAGTAATGTTAGTACCTGCCTACGTTACAACTAGCATGTTTAAGTAAACTAGTCTTGGGAAAGGGCTCAGGGCTCGCCCCAGTTTCTGTTCCAAAAATCTTTTTCTTATCTCTCACTCTGACCTTCTTTAATATTTGTTTGTAATGATCACCAACACTACTGAAGTTAAAGGGCAAAATAAGTAATCTGCATTGCAGCCATATTATTTTAATTGGGACACTTGGTTTATTAACATACAAGGCTTTAGGTCAGGGGGGTGGGGAACCTTTTCAGGCCCGAGTGCCACATTGTCAGTCCCCGAACATGTTGGGGGGGTTGCATGTTAAAAAGCAATTATAAATCATTTACAATTAATCAGAATTAATTAATTATAATTAAAGACTAGTGCATTAGGGAAACACATTCATTCTCTCTCTCTCTCTCTCTCTTACACACACACACACAGAAGGACTGGCTCCTTACCTACGCGCCTGCTACTGCTGCCATCCGGCCTCAGGCTGTTTGGAGGTCCTGCTCAGTGTGTGCCTCTCCAGGGGCGTGCGCACGCTGGGACCAGTGCTTTCCTGAATCTGGTATGCTGGGACTACATTTCCCAGCATTCCAGATTAAAGAAATGGCTGGTCCCAGTGTACACATGTGCCCAGAGAGGTGCACAGCGGGACATCTGCAATTGTTGCACCGCTGGTGAGTCTGAGCGAAGGATCTTTGTGGCCCGCAAAAGTCCGCCTAGGCCACAGAGGCAGGCACCGGGCCACACATCATTGAGTCAGGGTGGCAGGCCGAAGAAAATCACCCCGTGGGCTGGAAGTGGCCCGCGGGCCGGGAGCTCCCCACCCTTGCTTTAAGAAATCCAATAGTTGTTCCTAATGGCTTTTTTGCATGTCAGAAAAGTGTGTGTGTGGGGTGGGGCTGGGGGGGTTGCAGTGTGGGTATGTAACTGGGTATAGTTAAAAAATAATGGAAGCCTTTAGTGGCTTTGGTAAAAAGCAAAAAATGAAAGTGACCACAGCAACAAAATGCTACTTTGGGTCACTGAAAGAATATAGAATAAAGCATATGGAACGTTTTGGTCAGACTTTCAGCTAGTCCAGACCAAAACCAGGTTAGAGGTGAAAAAGGATGAAAGTACTAGAAAGGGATTCTTGCCTTTGTATTCATTTGAAATTCATTGGTTGTAGTAATATTCCGTCTGATGCCTGCCTGGGGTCTGGCCTGTAAGAAGTGTTTGTGTTTCGTCCCCATGCAGTCTGTCTCCATATTTGGAAAATCACTGCTGGTGCCATCAGTATGTCCAGCCTGTGCAGCATGCAATCCATCCCTCAGCCACTGATACTTTGAATTTAATGTTACACCCCATTGTGGTGATATTGGCT
Source organism: Sphenodon punctatus (assembly GCA_003113815.1). Taxonomy (NCBI): domain Eukaryota; kingdom Metazoa; phylum Chordata; class Lepidosauria; order Sphenodontia; family Sphenodontidae; genus Sphenodon; species Sphenodon punctatus. The sequence continues at coordinate 2,630,315 of QEPC01003937.1, forward strand.
ACTTAAGTGGTTCTAACTGCAGGCTCAGTTTGTGTGTTATGAGGAAAAAAGAAATGCATCAGCTTCAGTTTACCAGACCTCTGAAAGGCACAGGTATTACAAAGGTAAAACTGTGTGTGACATCACAGTATAAAGTGGGGGGAAAGTGTAGGATAATTTGGTGGGGTAATACAGTTTAAATTATTATATATAATTCCAATGATTTAAGAAGTTTTAAGAATTAAGCAATCAGGTATTACTGTCTCTGGCCAAAACTAGAATAAACCATCAAGGGTGGGTCGACAAGATAACCCTGCCGCCCTGAAACCATCAACACCCGGTGGACAACTTGATACGCCCAGAGTGGGTGGCTCCGACAGGAATTGATTCCCCAAGGCCAGGATGGACAGGATGTTACAATAAGGTGGTGATGAGGTCACAACGATCCCTAGACAATGGAAAAGACCCTCTCTATGTGAAAGAAGAGTGACTTCACTTTTGTCCCACAGACCCCCTTTCCCTTGAGCACAAGGGAGGTGGTAACCATGACTGGGCAGTTCCCATTGGCTTTCATGGCCCAAGAACTGTATACAAGGACAACCAAAACCAGCATACTTTGGCTTAGAGCTTGGTGCCACTTATAGTGAGCACTGTGGTCTTTGTCCCATCCTTCTCATTGCTCTCAAGGAACAGCGCTCTCCTCTCCAGCATCACCTGGGCCCCCCTTTCAGCCTGTCCTGAACCAATGACTGCACATACTCTAGCTTGTGGCTCTGGACATGTAAGAACACTCTTGTGTAGGATTACTTATGCTTAGATATGGGTAGTGTTGTTACCTGCCAAGACCAGGACACCAGGACTTGTAATTTTCTATTCTATATTAATAAAGTTATACTGTTTTACTGAGCAGATGCCTTGCTAAGTAACTGAGAGGTACATACTGAAGTGGATTTAACTTAAAGGCTAACATTGATCCCGTTCAGTTGGTGAGCACATGCAGTCACTGCTCATCGGGCTTGTTATTGTGGTTGGACCTCCCCAGTCCATTGTGAACAATATTTGAGTACAGCTACACAGTAAGCATAGCAACCCTTACTCTTGGCTCCCCCCGACCCAAGTGCACACAGAGTAAATGATGCAAATGGATGACAACTATTTCAAATCAGCCACTGGCAGGCATTCACTCATGGATGCCAGGGGAAACGTTCATCCTTCTAGAGATTTGGAAACAAGCAGATGTGCAAAGGTCTCTGCGAGACTCCTACCTGTTTCTCCTCTACTATCTCATCATTAGGCTGATGATCATCAACAGCAGGAGTGCTCAATTTGATTTGTTCTAAGGGCCAGAATATTTGGTTTGGTCCCGACACTGGGCCCCATGCTGCCCAGCCCCTAATTTGCATGGACCCACCTCTAATTTGCATGGCTCCACTCCTAATTTGTATAACTTGTGTGAATGTAAAAAGCCAACCTAAATTAGGTTCAATTTCAAGCCTGCATCTGACTGCCAAAGAATCCACACATCAGAGACTGCACTGGAAAGGGGCATCGGGGCTACTCCAAGGTTGAACAAATAAATGTTCAGTAACAATAAAATGCAATTAAATTTCTTTATTAAATAAAAACTAAGTTTATTTTAACACACAAGTCCTGTGCTCCAAAGTTATTTTAAGACACAAGTCCTCTGCAAATTTAACACACAAGTCCTGTGTACCAAAGACGTTTAGCTGTGAGCCTGGCTGAACAGTAGTTTAGAGATGAGAGCAGCAACCCATGAGAAGCAGCTTTAATGAGACACGCTGCATTTCTTCTGGGATGCCATTTTTGGGATTTCTGATGTTGTTTATTTTACACACAAGTCCTGTGCTCCACAGTTATTAACATACAAATCCTCTGCTAATCTAACACACAAGTCCTGTGCACCAAAGAATTTCAGCTATGAGCCTGTCTAAACTGTACTTCAGAGATGGCAATGAATAGCTGGCACATATACACCCCAACATAAAAATGCAGAATGTGCAGAAGCAAACCAAGCACACCAACATGGCAAGCCAAAGCTAGCACACGAACAGCACAACAGGTGCACCCGGCCCAGGTGCAGAGTAGAAAGTGGCTGTGGCAGTCCCCTGCCCCGAAGACCAGGCAGCGCCGCCTCCTGCACCCACACCCTGGCCAGAGCCGAGCCAGCTCCTCCACGAAAATCAGGCAGTGGCCCCTATTGCCCTTGCCTGGCGGATGCAGCGGCTGAAAGGAGAGGCACAGCAGGAAGCAGCTGTTCTTGGTGGCTTGAAGCTTCTGAACATACCCACACTGCTGCTGTGGCACTTCCTCCCTCAGCCTCTCCCCGTCTGACGCACTCTGAGAGGAGGGGAACTGGTCTGGAGGAATGAGTCCTCAATGCAGGTACCAGATGCCTGAGAGGGAAAGTGGAGTGGGAGGCGGGCTGCAGTAAAAGTGTTTACAGGATGGGGGAGGTGGGCCACAGGAAAGGTCCCTGTGGGCCGCATGCGGCCCGTGCCAGACCTTACTTTGGTCACCCCTGATCAACAGTTTCCAATGTGAGTTCATAGAATGTGTCCTTTGCACCCAAGTACTGTCATTAAAACCTACAGAGGAACTAATACCAGAAGAATAGCTCATCGTCATTTTAGATGATGAAGATCCAGAGGATAACCCTGATACAATGCTTGCAGGAGTTAGTGGCAAGTCACAGTCACGAGAACAGCCCAGACACCTTGATGGTGGTCTGGCATACAGGACTGACTACCCAAGCCTGACCTTGTGAAACAACATAACTCACTCACCTGACCTTGTGAAACAACATAACATCCTGGGCACTGTTTACCTAAAGGATCATCTCACACCGTGAGCGACCTCCTGCAGGTCTTGCATTTTTGGCAGGTCCAAATGGATAGGTGAGCATTCTCGGCAACTGTGTTGTTGCTTTGGAATGCCCTCCTGGTGGAGATTCGTCTCAGCCCAAATCTCCTTGCCTTCTGGCGAAGTTGTAAGACCTGGCTCTTCTGTCAAGCATTTGGCGGGGGTGGGGTGGGTGGGTGTAGGGGTAGGGTGGGATGGGTTAGGTGGGGTTTTTGTACCGATCACTTTGAATTTTATGTGCTGTTTTTATATTTATGTATTTATACTGTTGTTGTATTTTTAATTTTGTTTGTGAGCTGCCCTGAGTTGCCTTTGAGCGAGGGGGCCGGGGTAAAAATGTTTATAATAAATAAATAATAAATATAAATAAATAAATAACATCCCACAAAGAAGTTATCACAGAAGAAGGGCTGATTTCAAACTCACTCCCTCAAAAGCCAATGTGTGCACCAACCCAAGCTTTTAATTAGGGTAAGTAAAAAAGCACATCATTATGTTACTCTTTATCAGTCTGCTTTCTAGTAACAAGTTCACAATGAAATATGTTATTAATAAATTTTTCATACATGATTAGCTTATCAGGGAAGAGGGTGGCAAATGGGAAAAACACGGGAGTGTTAAATGGCCATAATACCATCATATAAACAGAGAATAAGTTATCATTTCCCCTAAGAGAAATTTATCATTTATCCCAAAGAACAATCCAGGCACATGTCCATGTACTGTGTACCAAACAAATAATGCAAAATATAGTTCATGTCAACCAGGCATGTGCATCAAGGGAACAGTCTGGGAGAATGCTATTGGGTAGCTGCTCAAACATGCAGCAGCATAAATGTCTGTATATACAATCATTACTTCATCACATTTCTGACACAGAACTGATTAGAATGCGTTTATCAACATCTGGCAGCAACCGTGGGCTGGCAGGGGGAATGGTATCCACTGCCATATATAATAATTTTATTTCTATATTGCCCCCACCCCCGCCAAATAGCAGCCAGAGCACTTTGCAACATAAGATGACAAAATAATATATATGCAGGAACTCATGTTCATTATGCCCCAAAGTCCAAAATTCTGCAGCCAAGGAAGCCAAATTCTCAAATTTCACCATAAGCAGAATAAATATGAACAATTTCTTTACTCACATAATTATTAAAATTTTATTCATGAAAATTTGCTTCCTGGAAAGCAGTTGCAATAAATGTTACCCATTTAAACAAACAAACAAAACAAAAGAAAACCACACAAAAAAAACCAAACCCACCTCCTCAAAATATGTGATGCACTGCCCTCGAAACCCCCACCTACACCCTAGCCTCAAACATAAAACTAAACTGACCTCAGAAACCCACTTCTGTTCCTAAACACTTGGAGGCAGCCCCTTCCCCGTAGGTACCACAGCACCACTCTCACCCCACTTGGAGAAGCAGACAGACACACAGCAGCTGCCCTCCTTCCCCCACAAAATCAGTATAAACATAGAAGCAGGGGCAGGCTGTGTGTTGTTCACTGCAGCAGTAACCTCACCTTGGTAGGGAGGAAGGAGGCTGCTATATCCATGCAGTATGCTGTCTCTCCGTTTCAGCAAGGAACTTCCGGGGGCGGAGGGGGGAGCCCCTATGCTGCTGTCTCCAGACAATGTGTTAACAAGCTTTCCTTAGAAACAATGGAGTCACTTTAGGAGCATTAAAAAGGCTCATCCTTGCATAGACTTACCATGGCTAAGCTGATCACATGATTCACCTGATTCAGACTGCAATAAATCCTGACCAGTGGAGTGAAAACAGGTCCCTCCATATATGCACCCTGCTCCTCTATGGCCAAAGCAGCACTCAGGGAGTGACCGGCAGCAGTGGTGATGGGAGAGCAAGTAGCAAAGCACCCAGGAAAGGTAAAAAGGATTATGTTCCAAAAGGTGCTGTTAGCCAGTCCCTGCCTCATACAGCTCCCAGATCCTCTCTAGCAACCTGTGCTGAACCCAGAATATTTCCCCCCCTTCCATCCTACCCCTCACCATACCTGGACTCACTTGCCTTCCCTTGAAAACATGTTGTGATTCTGTGCAAATTTATTAAGTTTTATGCAAACTGAATATCCGCTAGTGTCTAGTCACCTTAGAATGATAGCTATGTGGCTTCCTCAGAGGATTCACACACAAGAAGGTGTACACACAGCACCACTGTGTGTGAATGAGAGAGAGCGAGCTACAGATGTTGCTGCTTTCTGTTCTTTACAGATAGCTAATCAAAATGAATAAAATATTTGATAATGACCCACCAAAAGAGGAATAAAATGTAACAAGTACTAAATAAATACGGAAATACCTTCTTACATTTGTGTTTTAATCAAATTCTGTGTTTACATGTTTGGCCTCATCTTGCTCTACCCTCAGGTCAGATTTCACTGTGCACTTCTGGATAGTATCACTAGCAATACCCAACACAGAAAACAAGTACTAGAGGCCAGAAAAGGGGAAGTTCTCAATTGACTTGAGCATATGCGTCTGTTTAATAGTCTCTCTCTCAGAGCAGTGTCTTAGAACACAATTATCAGCTGAGATCCCAGGCTTGTGAGATAGGTTGTGGAGTTTGCAAATAATTGACCAGTAACAACTAGCAAAGAATTAGAAATGGAATATGTTTATAAACACTGTGAAAAAAGTTTGGTGAGACATGAGGATTTTTTTAATACTGGGAACTCAGTTACTATAAATATTCAATCACCAGAAAATACACACTAGAGAAGTTTGATAACTGAAGATATAAGAACCAACATAATGAACATTCTTTGTGAAAAATTATATAGTCCACATATGAACTTCTGAACAGATTTCCAGATCCCTCAGAGTTTTCCACTCTTAATCAAAACTGTTGCATACTTCAGGGTCTGAGAATCCATTGGGTACTGAAACACTGATCTTAAAAAGTCTTAGGGTGGAATCAAACGAGATGATAGCCCGCTGGAATCTATGATTGGTCAGGGCAGCCCCCAATTTCATGTTTAGCGTATCCAGGCTAATCAATGGGCAGCCAGGGGGCCTGTAATTTCGTGTGCTTGCAGCAGTTTCCACGGTAGCGCTAGCAATCTCCCTCCCGACAGTCTCTTTCCCCACCACTCAGCTGAGAGGGGAGGGAGGTACTTAATGAATTCTCATGTCTCAAACTTTTTAAAAAAAAAATACAAAAATTCCTTTCAGAGTGTTATAAACCTATTCCAATTCTAATTTCTTGCTAGTTGTTACAGGTGCGCTGAGATCTCCTTCCTTGCAATCTTATCTTCCCTGCCTCTCAGCTGAGAGGTTCACTGAGATTGCAGTCTCCTTCCCTGCCCCTCAGCTGAGAGGTTCACTGAGATTGCAGTCTCCTTCCCTGTCTCTCAGCTGAGAGGCAGGAAGAAAACTCTCAGTATGCCTCTTACTTGGGAGGCAGTTTGGGAGGGAGACTGTGGGAAGGGAGATCTCAGCACACCTCTCAGCTAAGAGGTGGTCTCAGGGGAGGGAGATTGCTACCACTCCTACCTCTCAGCTGGCTAGGTGTGCTAGGCAGTACTCTATGTACTGGCAGACCTGGATGCTGGCGAGGCTGCAGACAAACCTAATTGGCGAGACACAGACACATGGACGGCATTAGCCTCGATTGGCCCACATGGTAGGTCGGCGATGTCTCTGGACTCTGCCATGAGTGGCAACTCTGTGGTAACCACATGGAGGCCATGTAGTGAATGCCTAATAGACATGCATGCGGGAATGTGCCTGGTGAAGTCTAATGTGAACTATCATCTAGTTAGATTCCACTCTTAATTTACATGCTTCGCTTTAAACACAAGGAATCCCAATGAACTCAATGAAACTATACATGTGCTGAGAAGTTAAACATGGCTTGGCAGATCCACTACTACCCAAACCTTAATTCTACATCTTGTATGTTGTACTTTAATTTCCAAGACACTGAACAAATAAAAATTATGGGAAAATAGTGGGCCCAAGTCCTGCACCATGTGACAGTAGGCTGAGCACTGCAGCTACAGAGGTTCCTTTCTATTCTGAAGAATGACCATGTCTGTGTGATTCTCCACGGGTATAATTATCTTGACATTAAAAAGGTGACCTGTAAAAAGTTTTTTTGTTTCTTTTTTAAAATACAGTTCCTCTATAATTGGACACTGGTGGTTAGGGGTTACTAGTTGCCAAGGGGCATACAGCACCTCTAAAAACATTCACAACGTTCAGGTATGCTGCAGATTGCCAACCTTCAGGCTACACAAATGCCTACCATGTAATACAGTGAGCCACTCTCAAAAAGACCCTTAATGAAACTCTATACAGCTATCAATTGTGAGGCAAATATAATGGGTAGTAGGTAATTATTGCACATATCCTGTCTGAGTGCTGATATATAGCAAATCTCCCAATAGTCCTGCAAAAGTCAGACTATGCCCTACTTTTGGAGGCAGTGGCTGCCAGGACACCTCAGTGCTCTAGAAACCTCACCACCAGTGGACACTGGGCGGTGTCACCTGTATGAACTTGAGCATGTGCCTCAGCAGAGTGCTGGCTCACAGCGGAGTCACTGATGGAGCTGTTGCTACTGCTGCTGTTAGAGCTGTCCACACATCTGGAGCTGCTTATGCAGCAGCAATGGAGGTTTACCTACAAGCCCTGATCTGGCCCTAAGCAAAAGAAGATTCCACTGCACCCCTGTACATCCTCTAACGTTCTCAGTTAACTTCAAAGCTCATCAGCTAATTTGCTTGGGAAACAAACGTTTAGCAAAAGTCAACAGTATATGGAATTCTTGAATAACGTTTAAGCAAAAGCTATTAGGTAGAAGAGCTATGCAAAGGATTGTGCCTGCCACTAGTCTGATAAAAACTCTACTTTGGAAGAAGAGAGTGCCCTTTTCCCTCCCCCTGAGGGAAGCTAGCTAGAACAGACCTTAACAAAGGGTCTTGGCAATCAGCTATACTTGGAAGCTAGGAGCATCTGTCCTCACTCTTTATGAGGAAAGAGAAGCACAATCAAGGAAAAGCTTGGCTAGAAGCAAGGACAGGGACCCACCTCAGGTCGGAGGAGTCTCTGTATTCACTCCAGACCAACAGTCTGGGCAGATCCCTCTAGTGAACAGAGAGGGACTGTATGCAAGTCTGATCCTAAATTCCCCAGGCCACAAAGCTCCCCAGGGAGGGGTTGGCTTTCTCTGAACAAGTGTTGATAGTGTGATTTGGAACTTCCAAGCTACTGAAGACCTGGGAGGACAAATATTACACAGGAATAATTTATTTAAGTACAGATAATAAACCAAACCTGAGAGGGATTTCACTAAACATTGCTCAGTCACATGACATGGGCTGCTTGCCCACGTGCAGATTTTCACGTGAGATTCAATCTACATCTGAGTTTTGTGGTGGGCTATATGCCCACATTACCTTTTATCTGGGGCATGGATCTGTTATTGAAAATAATGGATCTGTGCCCACGTTACCTCCTTCCCCCACTGGGCTGGGTGGGGGTTTTGCCAGGAAAACCATTCCCCCCCCATCCCTCCAGCCCAGTAACTCACCCGAGGGCGGCGGCAGCGAGAGCAGCAGGGGCTTCTCCAGCTGCCTCTCTCCATACCTTCCTCTGTCTGCTTCCAGCTCCTCTTGACAGGGCCTTCCAGGCAGCTGCAGCTGGATATCATCATCCTGGCACGGCTGCTCTGAAAGGCCACATTGCAAGGGAATGAAAGCAGCCAGAAGAAACTATGGAAGTATATTGTTTATTTCTGCGTGACCAAGGTCATTGCAGGGCATAAATAAAGAAATACAAAGGAAAAATACAAACAAACAAAAAATATGCAATTTAAAATAATCTATAAAACCATCAAATGTTGAGCACTTGCAAAAATAATAAAATTAGAAAGTAATTCCACCGACTTGTTAAATACACCTCTGCCTATGCAGTAAGGGAGGACCAGCCCCACACGGCAATCAATTACTACAAAAGGTAACCATATGCAAAAAACAGACTACCGCTAGGGTCACCTCTGGAGAACTGCTCCCCAGTAGTAGTCTCACATAAAGGAACTATGGAGAGAGGCGGCTGGAGAAGTCCCTGCTGCTGCTGCCGCCGCCCCCGGGTAAGTTAGAACGAAGGGGAATCTCACCATAAGTTTATTTTACAGTGAGATTCCCTGCATACTTTAGAATTACATGTGTATTTAAACTCACATGAGTGACAGGGCTGGATTTTCAGCCCTGTCATTCCATGATGAAATACATGTGCGATTTTATCCTGCAAGCAAAAGGGGGGTTGCTCACGTTACCCAATCTTATGGTTGTTAGAAACAAAAGTGAGATTGGGTAACGTGCACAAGCAGTCTAAGTGGGGCATGTCACCTTATGCGTTGAGTAAACAGGCTACAATTTCTGCCAAATCTACTGGAGATAAAGACAAAGTAGTTCAGGTGATCTCTTGGGATAAGAGGCAGTGTCCTATCGCAGATCAGTAACTGGCTAAAGTTTAGGAGACAAAGGATAAGACTAAATGGCCAGTCTGCACAATGGAAAAGAGTGGGGCTCCCCAGGGGTTTGTACTAGGACTGGTGTTATTAAATTATATGTTAATTAATGACTTGGAAAAGGGGGTAAAGTGTAAGGGACCAAATCTGCAGAAAACAGAAAGTTATTCAAGATAGTTAAGGCCAAGGCAGCCTGCTATGAGAAATTACAGGAAGAGGATTCCAATTATACACACACACACACACACACACACACACACCCACACCCACACCCCACTGGGTTCTAAATTAGGCATGACCACTCGGGAAAAGGATCTTGAGAGTCATTGTGTACGGTTCATTGAAAACATCAGCTAGAGTGCAACAGCAGTAAAAACGGCAAATAGAACGTTAGGAATTATTCAGAAAGAAGGAGAGAATAAAACAGAAAATATAATGCTGCTATATAAATCTAAGGTGAAACCACACCTTGAGTACTGTGTGTAGTTCTGATCACCCCATCTCAAAAAAGATAGCGTGGAAGTGGGAAAAGTGCAGAGAAGAGCTATGAAAATGATCAAAAGGTATGGAATGGTTTCCATACAAAGAGAGGGGTCAATAGGTTAGGGCTCTTCAGCTTGGAGAAGTACTTTTGCACTCAATGTACAATTAATTTGTAGAACTTGTTGCCAGAGGATGTTAACGCCAACAGCGCAGCTGGGTTTAAAAAAAGGAATGGATACATTCTTAGAGGATAGGTCTATAAATCACTATAGTAAAGTTGGTTGAAGCATGTACCCTCTGACTGTTGGGAGCTGGGAGTAAATAGTGGGGACTGGATCACTCCATTGTGATCTGTTGTGTACTTCCTTGAAGCAACTATAGACCCTGGATGATGCTTCTTATGTTCTAACAGAAGTGGCTATCCTATGTGGCATTTGCAAACTCCATTTGCACCACCACAGTATAATGTTTCAGCTGAACACTCATAACCTCTCTATATTGGCAAACCCATATAAAACACATTCTTCCCTGTTCTGATCTTTTCTTTCTCTGTAGAATAATTATTCATCCCTGATCAGGGCTGAATAGTTAAAGGTAGGCTACGCTGTCATTCTAGACACTGAAATTTTGAAATGTTCCTACGAATAAAGGACTTGAACTACCACTCTCAAAGTTGTACTGTGCAAACTTTGAAGTTGATCTAGTAAGCCAATCTAAAGTTATTAACGATTTAAAGTTAATTGGTTCATGTCATTTGCCTGAGTATGACCATTTTTTTGTGGGCTGCTCTCTTTCTCATTTCACCGAGTTTTGACTGACAAAATGGATATAAACAGAGCAGTCTATCAGTTGCTTGTGATGGAGTGACAGTGTTTAGTGAAGTAAAACAGGAGTTATTAAACTTAATTTCTTCCCCAGGTGGCTGGATGTACACTGGTGGATCCAGCTACCTGGGAGATGCATTAAAAAAAACTTTCCTGCCCTAGATCACCCCAGCTGAGATGTAAACAAGGAAACTGACAAAAAAGCAGCAGTGCTACAAAGTATCTAGCCTACAGCTGGAGATCCCTGGAGGTTCAGGGAAGGGGGGTGAGCCGGGCAATGAGCAGCAAAGGAGAGAGGAGAGGGAAAGTGTGGGTGGGGGGGAAGGGGAGGATAAGCTACTGCTGCCGCCTCCCCCGCCCACTCTGCTGCTCACCCACTGCTGGTGCGCCCTGGGCTGGAGCCACCGTCACCACCACTTCCCAACCCCTACCTGCTCCACTGCTGTTTTGCCTGCAACTTGCCACCCCACTATCAACATTATGACAGTAACTTAAACTCTCTATTTTCAAGTTCATATTAGACCTTGAAATTATCCAACTCCTTGTATTAAATAAATTATTACATTTATTACATTGACCGTATCGTACATAGAAAGACAGAGTTTAAGGTATTGTGGTAATGCTGATGCGAAGGTGGCGAGTTGGTGAGATAAGAAATAATTTATAGGAAGAATTTATAGAAAAGTGTAATTTTAAGTGTAAGTGTAAGCAATTATAGTAAGAATAAATGTAAAAAGAAATAAATAGTCATTCAAATAAATAAGAGAATAAAGTGTAATTAATTTCCATGGTTTTTGGCATTTAAGTTTTGTTAGAGTGGGTGTTGTGAAATAGTTTCCGTGGTGGTATTTTTTGGTGGGCTTTTTGTTTGGTGGATTATTTTTAAGGTAAGTTTTGTTTACAAATGTGCCTACCTTTAACTTAAAAAAAACAAACTGTAAGGTTTTTAATTGTTAAATGTAGTCTGCATCACCTGGTTCTCTTCAGATTTTGAAACTCTGCAATTGTCTTCATCAGGGAACAAAGTCTGGTGGTTCAGTTAACAGTATCCATGTCTCTGGGTTAATCAATAATGGGTGTGGAACTGAAATGTGAATAAACCTGCACAAAGATGTTATGGGTTTGGACACAACCCTAACAAGATTACATGTTTTTGTGTCGACCAGCTGGTGTTTGTTGTTCTTGGGTCTGTGAAAAAACTGCACCAATAGTGAAACATCACAAGTATTGGAATATCACCATATAAAATATCTCATCTCTGGATTTATTTGTGGCCCTGCTCAAGCCCACCTGATAATATAATAAACTGCCTGGGATCTGCTCTAACAAACTCCAGTTTAAAATAAAATTAATTTTAAGGCAGTTTAGCTAAGAGCTCAGTAAATCTCCATTGGCTTTGCTGCTGTAGTGCAGGGCCAGGAAGAAGGGACCCTGTACATCTTCTATCACAATAAATGTGGGTGAATTCGTAGTGTGAATAAAGCCTTAGAGGTTATCAAGTGACCTCATCTGTCACAATAGTGAGGAAGAAAAAAGTATGAGAGAAGTGGTCACTAAAGTAGTCAGGATATCAAGCCATTTCTAAGACTTTGTGTGATTTCAGACATGACGGGGCGGCATTCGCCACGTCATGGAATCACCCTATTGATTCCCCGCTGGGATCAATACCGGCATGTCAACAGACGTGCTGGCTGATCCCGGCGGGGAATCTGGGGAGGGGCTGTGCGGCGCTATGTGCGGCCGCACAGCCCCACCCTCCCCTTCCCCCAGCAGCCTGCCCCCCTGGAGACAGGCGGGTGCAGTGGCCAATGCACCTGTGGCGCCCGCCTGCCCCCCTGGGAGATTGACCACGGCCCAGAATTGGCGGTGAGCACGGCCGCCGATTCCGGGCCGTGGTCAGGGAACAGACGTGACGTTGACCTGCTCAACCACGGTGAATTCCACCGTGGTTGAGCGTGTTAACGTCACATCTGTTGGGGGGGGGGGGAGTGATTCCCGCCGGGTGTTCACCCCCAGCGGGAATCACTTTGACCACACTTTTGGAGATGGTCCCCGGACCATTCTCAAAAGCATGGTTATTTTGATTCCCGCCAGTGGTTCACTATGGTGAACATCTGGCGGGATTCAAACCGATGTTACGGGACCATTTGCCACCATTGCCGATTGACTGTGGTTGAGCGTGGTTTCATAACGTCTGAAAATACCCAATGACATACCAGAAAAATTTGGGAGGGAGGAATCTGGTTAGAAATAAATAAAGATTAAATCGTTCATCACCTAAAAAAAATGAAAGAATACTAAAATCCTCCTTGGTTTGCTTAGTAAATAAACATTTAGCAAAAATCATATAGGTTGAAAGATAGTTTATGACAAATACAAAGCCAGTTTTAAAACTTAAGCTGAAAAATTATATTATGTAGATAACTACATAGATACACACTGTAGCACTTGGCTGGAGTATGCTTCTAAAAATAGTCAAATCATGGATGAATTTCTAAAAAAGCTGATTACATAAGTATAATTGCACAAAACACAAGTAACCTGCACTCACTCTCTGCACAGTATAAATAGTTCAAAGTGACATTAGACAGTCTTACTTTAAAATGCTATTTTAAAGTCCATGTGTTTTATAACTCCTTCTTCCAAAATATAAATCCATTCTGCAGTTCTTTTAATAATTTCTGGGCCCTACACCACACACACTTACTTTTGTTCCTCTGTCGAGAGCTGAGATAAAGTATGGAAAACTGTTAAATTGTAATCCAGTGGTATACAATTATGAATTAATGGCTGATTCAAGAGTACATCCCAACAGGCTGCATTTGAAGTACTTTATCTCAAGGTAGCCAGGCACCTTTAGGCTCTTAATTAACGGGTCCTTGCCAATCTCCCTGAATCATCAGACCTGACAGAAAGCTGACAAGAAGTGGTTAAACAGCATCAGCAAGGAAAGCTGTCCCCCTTCCTTTCCAGACATAGATTATTCAGCCACATGGCAACTTGAGATCACAAGGCCTTTGACAGCTTTTAATGTTGCTCTCTGCCTCCTAGAGTTGCAAGTTTATAAACTTAAAACTTTTCAGTTTTCCTGGTTTATTTATATCCCGCACCCTCCAACAGCTCGGGGCGACTCACAAAACATTTTAAAACAATAGATTAAAAACAATACAAAGAAGGGTTACTACAACACTATAAAACAACAATAAAAGAGGTAAACACCGCTGATGAACACCCAAATCTACTCCTCCCTCCTCCCCCAAAGGCCCAGACGAACAGCCAGGTCTTACAGGCCCGGCGAAATGCCAACAGGCTGGGAGCTAGGCGAGCTTCCTCTGGGAGGGAGTTCCAGAGCCATGGAGCAACCACCGAGAACGCCCTCTCCATCGTGGCCCCCCAGTTCACCTACGGGACCTCTAAGAAGGCGCCCCTGGTAGATTGCAGAGGTCGCTCCAGGGCCCGAGGAGTGAGGCGGTCTCTCAGGTAGGAGGGGTCTAGACCATGTAGGGCTTTAAAGGTCAAAATCAGCACCATGAATCGGGCCCGGAACTCTATAGGCACCCAGTGCAGAGCCTGGAGCACTGGTGCAATGTGCTCCCTACGGCCTGTCCCCATCAGGAGACAGGCCACCGCATTCTGCATCAGCTGCAGCTTCTGAGTCGTCACCAAGGGCAGCTCCATGCTAGCACGTTGCAGTAAATCTAGCCTTAAGGTGATGAATGCATGGATGAGGGTGGCCAGGTCGGAGCTTGAGACATATGGCTGGATCCTAACATAAGAACCTAAGTGTCATACTGGGTCAGACCAATGGTCCGTCTAGCCCAGCATCCTGTCTCCGACAGTGGTCAATCACGGTGGCTTGGGAGAAGCACACAACAGGTCTAAGCCCCCAAAATAGTCAGTGGGCTATTACAAATTTTCATAAACACATATAATGTATGCAAATTAGGGGTGGCATGAAGTGTACCCTATTTTTCTCTGTCAAACTTTGGAGGGTGGGTACCTTTCATCTTGATTCCTCTATCCTCTACTCTATTCTAACATCCATCTAATTGAACTGTTATAATCCACAAGCATTTCCCTTTTTCTCATTCACTTCTCCCTTATATACTTTTTTTTTTTTTTGCATTAGAAATAATGTTGAAAAAAAATCAGTGTTTCACCAAGTTTACAGAAATTAAATAACATCATGAACATAAGCAAAACATATGAAAAGGGAAGATTTTTTAGTTGCTAATTTCTTGTACTTGTGACTACCAAACCCCACCCACCAGCCCTTCAACATTTTAATATCAGCTATTTATTTTCTTTCCCCAACTGATTTCTTTAAATATGGATAACCAAGAATGAACTGCAATAAAACTTGTTGTAAGCAACCAGTGAAAATTGGTTGCCTAATAGAAGTGTCCATTAACCAAAGGTCAAACAGAACTGCACTCTAGAAACCAAGCTAAGGTTTAAAGTGGTGCCTTAAAAAAACAATTGCCTACTCTAAAATGTAGGTTTCACTATATATGAAAAATGCAGGAATTCAATTCCTTTGAGATATTAGGATTTGTTACTTGTTTAATACCAACTCTTTTCCAGATACTTTGTAGACAAGTTCTACACTGAAGACTTACAATATTTACAATCTAGTATACAAGCACAGGAAGGAAAAGTAGGAAAAAGGCAGTTCTTCTGAATAACAGAGCATGATAAATGTCCTCTTAGCTCCACAACTTTCATTTACTAATAAGCAGGAGCAGCTAGTCCTAAAACCTGTAAGAGTTGAGTACTCTTCCAGTATGGAAGGTAGATGGCCACAAGCAAGGAAGACTAGGAATTTAGAACTATAAATGAATGTAAACAGCAGTGGAAAAGGTAAATCTTTAAATATTGCCATAAAAATGTATTTATTTATTAATTAAAATATTTATCTCTCGCCTCTTATGTTCCCAGCAGCTTGAACAGCTAACAATCAAAACCACAAATACAAAAATACACCAATAAATAAATAGATTAAAACAATACATCATAGATTAACATTCAACTAAAACTAGGGGGAAACCAACCCCTACCACCCTAACCCACCCCACCCAACATCCATCTCCCTCACCAAATGCCTGGCAGAACAGCCAAATCTTGCATCTTCATTGAAAGGAATGGAGGTCTGAAGCCAACCGGGCCTCTGCCAGAAGGGCGTTCCACAGCCTAGGTGCGACCACCAAGAACGCCTTCTCCAGAGTCAACCCCCGGGATACCCGGGGGAACCCCAGGAAGGCGCCCCTGGCCAGGGGCCGCTCCAGGGCCTGGGGAGTGAGGCAGTTCCGTAAGTAGGTGGGGCCCAAGCCAATTAGGGCTTTATAGGTAAAAACCAACACCTTGAATTGGGCCCAGAAAACTATAGGCAGGCAGTGCAGAGAGCGGAGCACTGGTGTAATGTGCTCACGGCGACCCGTCCCCATAAGGAGGCGGGCCGCCGCATTCTGCACCACCAGCAGCTTCTGGACCATCATCATGGGTAGCTCCACATAGAGCACATTACAGTAGTCCAATCTTGAGGTAATGAAAGCATGGATGATAGTGGTCAGGTCGAAGTCTCAGGTATATGGCCAAAGCCCCCGCACCAGATGTAGTTGGCGGAATGTGCTCCTCACCACAGCATCCACCTGGACATCCAGGCAGAGTCGGGTATCGAGGAGCACTCCCAGACTGCGAACCTGGGGAACCAATGGGGGACGAACCCCATCAACAACAGGGGACATCACACCCATCGCCATGCCCACTAGCATCACCTCCATCTTGTCGCGATTCAGCTTCAGTCGGCTTGCCCTCACCCAGTCCCCCACAGTTGCCAAGCATCAGGTAAGCACCAGACTGCGGGGTGAAAATGAGAGGTAGAGTTGTGTGTCATCAGCATATTAATGACACCAAACCTCAAACCTTCTCACGACCTCCCCCAGTGGCTGCATGTACACATTGAACAGGAGAGGGGACAAGATGGAAGCTTGCAGGACTCCGCACGAGAGGTCCCGGGGGGGGGGGGATAAAGAACAATCCCTGAGCACCACCCGCTGAGTTCTTCCAGCCAGAAATGAGCGGAACCAGTCAAGAACAATTCTGCCCACCCTGGCGTGGTCCTGCAGGAGAGTCACCAACATCTCGTGGTCAATGGTATCAAAAGCAGCCGACAGATCTAACAGAATCAGCAGGGTCAATTGACCCCGATCCAATTCTCGGCAGAGGTCGTTGGCCAAAGCTACAAGTGCAGTCTCAGTACCAAAACCCAGACAAAAACCGTACTGCGAGGGATCTGGGAAACATGCCACTCAGATGTTCCTGTAACTGCAGAGCCACAACCTGTTGAATAATCTTCCCTAAAAAGGGAAGATTAGAGACAGGCCGATAACTGGCAAGGGCATCAATGTCAAGTGATGGTTTCTTGAGCAGAGGCTACACCACTGTCTCCTTGAGGCAGCTCAGCACTCTGCCCTCCCAAAGGGAGGCATTCACCACCTGCGTCAACAACAGCCCTAATGTCTCCCGGCTGGCTTTAACCAGCCAGGATGGGCATGGATCCAGTTCGCAACAGGTGGCTCTGACAGCCCACAAATTCATCACCAAAAATATATATGAAAAATACTTTCTAACTTTATGGCAGCACCCCAGCTTTGAAATTGACAGGGAGGTGGCCTTGCAGCAGCAAGTCCGTCCAGCTTCCTGGCACTTTCAACCCACCCCCACCATCAGCTGTTTGGCAGCTAGCTAGATGCACCAAACAGCTGATGGGGGGTGAAGAAGAGCTCTCCCCATCAGTTGTTTGGCGGAAGCTCTTCCCAAGCTGATCCTGCTGCACCACATTGGCCCGGGAATCTTGTCTTGTGTGGACAATTCCTTGGGCTGCCCTGGGGCGTGGAGGGACCTCTGCCGGCAGACCCCACGCCCGGATTAAGGGTTGATGGGTGCACGTCTGGCCACTGCAGCCGCCACTCCTCGGGTTGACGGGGAGAGCTCCCCGTCAACCCGAAGAGTGGCGGCTGCAGTGGCCAGGGAACTACCTTGCCACCTGTACATCTGATTTTACCCCATGTCTTGCTTGCTAGTTTACTAGTCTCAGTCCTAAGCTGTTGGAAAGCCATAGAACACCTTTCATAATAATGCCAGAGAGCTGCTCCCAAGACCGTCCACTGATTTGGGAACAGATAAAGTGCAGAAAATCCTGGCTAAGGAATACAGAAATGAGTTAGTTCAGACTTCCTTGGATATGGAAAGCCAAGGGTTTCTACATGAGCTGGACCACTGAAGCCAGCAAGCCAAAGACATACAGCAGGCTGTCAGGAAAACCAAGTACAACAATAACCACTCTGTTTATGGTCACCAGACCATGCCCTTTTCTGACCTGCAGGACCAGTTTTTAAAGATCAAGAAACCATTATCTGAGGCCAACAAAGTTTTTAGGACATGTGAATTATCTATATTTCTCATACAAAACGTTTTATTATTTTTCAGTCTATTTTTAAAAAAAATAGCACCACAATAAAATTTAAAATGTGTAAAGCCCCCTAAAATTAAAAATTTGGAGTAATCTATGAAAATCTGTGTGTATTTACATATCTATTTAAAGGAGCAAACAAGGTGTGCACATAATCTTAACTGGCCAATCTTATTTTATCTGTCTGCAGTTTTACTGCCTCCTTAGCCTTATAGAGTAAATTATTATTATTATTAACAAACATTTATATAGCGCCAGCAGTGTACCTGGCACTTTACAAAGTAATAAAATAGACACGGTCCCTGCCCCTAGGGCTTACACTCTGAGAGACAGGAGCTGGGGGAGAGACTTAGGAAGGGGAACAGAGGGAGAGACAAGGGGTCTAACATTCATGAAGATGCGAGGTCTCAAGTGCACGTACTTGGCTTGGTTACGATGAGAATTACAGCAGGCAGGTCCATGTTGCAAGGATAAGGGTAGACCGATCGTAGGTATAGGAATAGTGGCTCAGCAGGATAAAGAGTCAGACAGAGCAGAGCGAAAGAGGTGAGTTTTAAGGAGAGATTTGAAGGTATGAAGGGAGGGGGCAAGGCGGATGTGGACAGGGAGGGAGTTCCAGGCATGGGGGGCAGCAAGTGAGAAGGGACGAAGGCGCTTAGGAGAGCAGGGAAGGCGTGGAAGGGTGAGAGAAGGGACAGAGGAGGAGCGAAGTGCACGGACTGGAGTATGGAGGGCGATAAGTGCAAAGAGGTAGGGGGGAGCAAGGATGTGAAGAGCTTTATAGGTGAAGAGTAAATGTGTATTAACAGTAGGACTGGATATCACTCATTACAATTTGCCTAAAATCTTGGTTAACGATATTCTCTCAGGAATTGTGGGGTGAAATTCTATGGCCTGTATTGAGCAGGAGATCAGACTACATGATCTTAATAGTCTCTTCAGGTGTGAAATTCTACTAAATCTATGATATTACAAAGAAAACGGTCTCAACAGCTTTTTGCACCTGTGTGCAGCTTCACTGCCTCCAGTGGGGCTGTGCACATGTGATTTTCCTGACAGGATTGGGATGTGAGGCCTGTGCTTGAAACTACTTGCATGGATGAACAACCTCATTCTAGAGTAACTATGAAGTAACAGCAGCACTGTACATGACAGTAAATTAAGTGCTCTCTAAAGTATTCATTTAGACTCCATCATTGTAACTGGAACCATGAAGGTTTTTCTTTTGCTTGTTAAAGTATGAGTGAAATCAAAGGTCTACTGAGCTAGTCTAATGGTGGGATCAAGTTTATATCTTTGGCCCTGATCCAAGGTCCAGGCACATTTGTGGACCAAAACTAAAGTTGCGCAAGCAAGGTGGCCCTGCAGAAGTCCCCCAACGCCTGACTCTGCTGTCAGCTGTGAGAGAAAGAAACGGGGCTGAAGTGGCTACCCTGGCGGTGGCAGGGTTAGGAGGCAGGGGACTTACCCGAGGCAGCTCTGCATGCGCACACTGTATGATGCACGCACCGCTAGTTGTGGTTTGCGTGTGCCCAATGCATGCACACAGTACTTGGATTGGGGCCTTGGACACTTTTGGCTAGCATGTAAATAATGAACTAGGACTGTTCAACGTGTGTTTGAATAACTCAGGATTTGGCCCAGTAGTCTTTGGAAGAGTAACAGCAATAGTTTAAAAGGAAATCACAGAAACACCATTTTAAAATAAGCTTAAGGATCTGCTTTAAATTAACACCCCAGAAAAACGCAGCTTAAAAACTAAACTGTGGTCCAATTCATGTATTTAATGACAGAGCTTTGGCCTTAACTATGAACTCATTTGGGTATGAAGATTTTGCAATATAATTTGGTGACAAGCAACACTTGAAATGCAAAAAAGCAGTGTGCCATTGACTTCATAGGGCAAATACAGCTGCTTATCCAGAAAAGTATAAAATAAAATCTTAATTCTCTATGTTTATGTATTTTATGATAGTAAAATAAAGACTTGAGGTAAAGGTCATTTTCACACAAGACACTCTCCATTCACTACCCACGCACCCCCCACCTACTATACATGCTGCAGGGTTGCCCTGTAACATGTATAGTGGGGGGGGGAGGAGGAGTGGGCAGAGTGTTTTGTGTGAAAATGCCCATAGATTGCCAACAAGGAAAAAAATATATTTTTTTAAATTAAGCATGTACAAATTACGTGAACTGCATCAACAGAATGGAATAAAAAATAAATAAGAACAGTTACTCTTAAATAAACTGTTTTTCTGTAAAAAAAAAAATCAGACATGTCACTAAAACTAGTTTATAAATCACTGCATTTGTTCTAAGCATGGGGTTTTAGTTTTGTTTTTTGAATATCTTTCCTTCTTTTTGTGATATAAACCGTACTTTGTTGACAGCACACTGCTGGGATACTCCCTTTGATTCACTTTGACACACGTGACCGTCAGCCAGTTTCTGTTCTGCAGTGCTGCTGTAGCTAAAAATAGTTTGAGTTTGTCTTGGCTCCACATCTCATTTACAGACATTAACTGTAGAAGGCCCCTACTAGTGGGTGAGCGACATACAACTGTACAGTATGTGCTGTTAGTTCACCAACAGCCTGATAATAAACCACTGAACAGGAATTTATCACTCACTACAGTAGAAGCATGATAAGACAACTTATTTTTTATTTTAACATCAGTACTAGTATTTTTGGAACTAAGTACTACTGCAAAATGTAATAAGAATTATATGTACTGTTTGGTTACAGAAATTTATAAAACAATTGCCAATACCTACACTTATGAAGAGGCAGTGGCGGCTGGTGTTTTTTGAGGCTGGTGGGGCAGTGGTTGGGCTGAACCTTTTGCTGGTGGCTTTGCCGCTGCCGGGCCGGAGCCAGGGGCAGCGGTAGGTTAGTGGCGTGGCTTAACCCAGCAGCAAGGATTTCCTAGCGTTAACATTGAATGGCCATTACATTAGTTAACACTGGGAACTCCTTGCTGCTGTGTGAAGCACTCCCACTGGGGGATAGAGAGCCCTCTTACTGGGGTCCCATCCACTCTCTCCCACCTGGTCCAAATTAACCATAGCAGGTTACACAAATAGATTACATTGCCATCGCCTACCTTTATCCTGAACCCTCAACTTTCATGGCATCCTTTTCATTCTCTTCTAAGAAGAGAATGAAAGGGAAGAGAAGGACAACAGAGAACATGATATAAAAGTTCTCAACTTAAATTAAAAAAATATTTTTGTTTTTCCTTAAAGTGAAAAAGGCAAAATTAGTATGAGCTCTACCACCACCAAAAACTTATTGTTCTAAAGTTCTTCTCATTCTTTCTGAAATGAAAAGAAAATTAATTTCCTAAAATTAAATCTGGAAGCTAGTTATTTGTAATGTGTACCAGCGTCACGATATATTCTGAAACCAGCTTCTCGTAAACAGAAGAAATGAATATAGGTGGCAATACTAATGTAATAGATTGTAGTAGTACGAAAGGCTCCATGACCTGCCTAGCAAAGGTACACCAGAGGAACATCTGATCAGAAACCTTCAAACTCTGAGGGTTAGGATTTCTCTCTCATAAAAGGGCCAAACCCCATATATTTTGATATCTAGATCTGACCTTTGCAACAAGAGTTCCTTAGTAGCAAATATACTAGGTTGTACCACCTCTCAAAAGGAACCAGTGGTTACCCAATAGGACTCAGGATGCTTTATGGGTTAAATAATTAAGCCCAGAAATAAAAATTTGTACTGATTTTCAAAGCGCATTATATAGACCAGGGTTTCGCAACCTGGTGCGCAGGAGCACCAGAAAGCTCGGGCAATGAGTGAAAGTGCTCCCCAAGCTAGCTGTCAATAGTGATTGGGAGCACTTTGAAACAGTCCTCCTTTAGATTGAATACAGGACATTATATCTGATCATATATGAATACAGGAGATTATATCTGTACTCTTATCTCCCCAAATTCTAGAAAGTTTTATGGTTAGTCAGTCACGATCACCTGAGCTTCATGTAAAAGTATATGACGATTTGGTTAACATGTTGCACCCTTTCCTTGTGGTTTACCCTAAACAAGGGACTAACAAGAAACTAGGTTGGTTTGATAGCGCTTGTAGGCTGGCCAAGTGCGAATTGAACCGATTGGCACATGCACTGAAGGGTAATAGTTCGAACTTAGCATTGCTAGATACTTTTCTTGTAGCCAGGAAGGAGTATAGAAAACTCCTGAAAGATAAGAAAAATCAGTACCAAGTGGAACTTTGGGCAGACCTACAGTGCAGCGAGTGAGGGTAACTCTGCAAGATTCTGGCGCCTTATTAAATCAGCATGGGCTTCTGGACACAGCTATGAAGAACTAAACATACCAGCAGCTAAGTGGGAAGCTCATTATGGGGCTTTATTTTCAGGTGTCGGTATTTGTGTAAGAGAACCTACAATGTACTCAATGGACACGTTTCCCCAGTGGGACCTGGTCACACCTGCAGAAGTAGGGTTGACTATTTCTCAGTTAAAAGCCAGAAAAGCCCCTGGGATTGACTTTATCCCATCTGAGCTTTTAAAAGAGAATATGGATTGGTGGAGCAGGGCTTTGGTCTCATTATTTATTGCTATAAATGAAACAGGAAAATTCCCTAAAGCTTGGGCCCAAAGTATAGTGGTTCCCATTTTTAAAAAGGGGGACCAAAAAGATCCGGCCAATTACCGTCCAATCAGCTTGTTAAGTATAGTTGGTAAATTATATGCAAAACATCTGCTGACACGAATGCAAACTTGGGTCAACTCAGGGAACCTTATTGGAAATGTGCAGGCAAGTTTTAGAAAAGGAGGGTCAACGGTAGACCATATTTTTGTTGCTGACCAACTGATAACTAAATATGTCCAGTTAAGAGCCGAGTCTCGCCTATATGTTTGCTTCGTTGATCTTAAAACAGCTTTTGACACCGTGAGTAGGGAAAGACTATGGGAGAAACTGCTGCATTACCGAATTGATCTTAGGCTATTGTATTTAGTTAAAGCACTGCACTCCAATACATCTTTGCAAGTGCGAATGAATAAGCAAGGCAGACTCTCACAGCCTATAGAGGTTGTAAGGGGGGTTAGGCAAGGTTGTATTTTAGCACCTATGCTATTCAGTTTATACCTGAACGACATGAAGGAGACTCTAGGGAACCCCTGTCATCATCCAGTTGAGGTAGGAAATCATACTTTTCCAGCTCTATTATATGCTGACGATACAACATTGATAGCACACACGCAGATTGGGTTAAGGAGGCTAATGGTGGCATTCTGCAACTATTGTAGGACTGAATTACTATGTATTAATTATGCCAAGACCAAAGTCCTGGTGATTAGTAAAGCCCCATGTGGAGGTTTATACATATAGAGCCTCTTATTACATCAGAAAGCGTGTACTTCCCCCAGATGGTGGTCTTCCTATTGAGAGATCATGATTGTAACATAACATTGGGCATTGCTAAGTTCCTCTCCTTAGTTTTGAAATCTTAGTGGAAAATCCTTGTGGGGAAGTGGGGAAAAGGGGTAGGGCACTCAGGGTACTTGGTAAGGGGGTCCACAGGGGGACACACACCCACTCGCTCGAGCAACGGAAGGCAGCAAGGCTCTGGTGGAAAAACAAGCCCTCAGGTTGGAATAGGGCTACCAGGATGGTGAGTCCCCAGCCTGTATCATCATTGGGCACTGGGGCAATCACAGGCCTTAATTGCTGCAACCTGCTTGCATCCACACGGGGAGAAGGGAAAGGGCTGGAGGCGTGAGACACTTGAGGACGGGGGAGATGTAGAAGGCCCAGGGAGGGAAGGAGGGAGGATAGGGCTCTTGCTCGGGGGGCACACCCGGGCACCCGTGCTCCCCCGACGCTACTGGAATGCGCGCTCACCTCAGTAATCCTTGGACTGCAAAAGCACTCACCCACGCACACACACACACGCTCCTCTCACTCCGCTCAGCCACACACGGTTATGTCAATAGTCAAGAGATCCACAGCACAAGGCACAATAGGGGGCCAGTCTCACGGGCACACCAGGCTCCAATCACCAGCAATGCACTTGTCCCGGCAGCAGTCTTTTATCCCGTTCCCTCAGGGCGTTGCTGGAGCCATGCTGAGCGGTGCAATGGAGGGGGCGTGGCTGGTGCCGGCATGGCTTGCGTCGGCTCCGCCCCCTGGCCCATCGGCGTGCAGCCGGGGCGGGCTGCTTCGGGGTTTGCTCAGTAGGGGCGTGGCTTTCGGGGGTTTCCTGGGAGGGAGCCGGGCTGTGGGGTCAGGGTCTGCGACGGAGGATGTTGGGGGTATGAGGACCCCTGTTGCGGGGACTGGCGCTGGCGGGGTTTGGCTGCCGCGGCCCACAGGTCCTTGCCTCCTTACAGCACCCCCCCTCCAAGGCTGATGACGTAGCGTGGGATGAGGTTTTTGGGGGTATCGCATGTGGAACAGCCGGGCCAAGCGTGGGGCATGGACATCTGTCGCCCGTTCCCAGGATCGTTCCACTGGCCCGTACCCTTTCCAATCAATCAGGTACCACAGCTGCCTTTGTCGCCGGCGGGCATCAAGGATCTGTTGGACTTCGTATTCGTGAGTCGCGGGTAGGGGTTCGACGTGTTTGTTGACGGGTTGTCGGGGAGCTTGAGCGGGTTTCAGTTGCGAGACATGAAACGTGGGGTGTATGTGATTTTGTGCTGGGAGCTTAACCCGATAAGCTACGTCATTGATTTTTCGCTCTATAGGGAATGGTCCGATGTAATGGTCATCTAGTTTGGCAGATGGTCGTGTGGAGGGGTAGTTTCGCCGGTCGACCCAAACCCAATCCCCGAGAGTATAGTGAGGGGGTGCTTGCCGGTGGCGGTCCACATATAATTTGTATTGTTGTCATGCATGTTGAAGAGTCTTCCGAGCGAGGGTTTGGGCCTGGTGGATTCGCGAGACCAGAGCTCCTGCAGCCGGAACGGAGCATGCGGTTAGCTCAGGGAGGCACAGGGGAGGGTGATACCCATAGGTGATGTAGAAGGGAGAGTTCCCCAGTGAGGCATTGAGGGTATTATTATAGGTGAATTCGGCTATGGGCAGGAGTTCGTCCAGTCGTCCTGGTGGTATCCTGTGTAACAGCGTAGGTATTGCTCCAGCGTCTGATTTACCCGTTCCACTTGCCCATTGGTCTGGGGGTGATATCCGGAGGTTAAGCTGCGCTTTATTTGCAGACTCTGTAACAAGTCCTTCCACAGTCGAGAGGTGAACTGTGAGCCTCAGTCCGAAACTATTTCCAGGGGTAATCCATGTAATTTGATGACATGGTGCAGGAGTAATTGTGCTGTGCTGCTGGCGGTAGGAAGGCCAGTCGTGGCCACAAAGTGCCCTAGTTTTGTAAAATGGTCCACGATTACGAGGATGGTGGTATACGTAGAGGAGGGGGTAAATCAACAATAAAGTCTACGCCAATGCGCTGCCAGGGCCCCTGTGGGAGGGGGGTCAGCTGTAGCAGGCCCTGTGGTCGGCGACGTGGCACCTTCGTGCAGGCACAGGTGGTGCAGTGCCTGACGTATCGTGCAACGTCCTGCTGGAGCGTTGGCCACCAAAAATGCCTCTGGAGGAGGGTCGAGGTCCGTCGGATCCCAGGATGCCAGGCCAGCGGGGCATCATGATGGCCCCACAACAAGGGCTTGAGAGCCTTGGGAGGAACCACAAGGTGTCGCTGGTAATACAGGAGTCCATCTCGTCCCTGCTGCAGCTTAGGGTCTAGGCTGGTCCTGCGTGGGCGGGGGCAGTTTCGAAATTGGGCTGCGGTAAGAAGGTGAATTCCCACTGTCCCGGCCTTCAGGATGGGTTCTCCCCGGTGGTCCGGGGGTTCCCCTGGCTCCGTGCATCGGGAAAGTGCGTCAGCTACAATATTCTGGGCGCCGGGGCGATACTGAATCTGAAACTGAAAGCGGGTAAAGAAGAGCACCCAGCGCCCGTGATGAGCGTTTGTAATCCGGGTGGTCTGCAGGTAAGTGAGGTTACGGTGATCCGTAACCACGGTGACGGGATATTTAGCCCCTTCGAGATACTGCCTCCAGGCTTCGAAGGCTGCCTTGATGGCCAGCAGCTCGCGGTCTAACACCGTGTAATTTTTTTCGGCACTTGTAAGCTGCCGGGAGTAATACGCACATGGTAGTAGGCGTTCTCCCCCGGGTTCTTGTTGCAGTAGAACTGCTCCAATGGCCACACTCGAGGCGTCCGTCTCTACGGTAAAGGGGTGCTCGAAGCCGGGGTGCTTCAGAATGGGTGCTTGGGTAAAAGTTTTCTTCACAGTGTCGAAGGCACACTGATGTGTATGGTCCCATGCGTACGGCACCCCTTTTCGTAACAAGGCTGTTAACGGAGCGGTTAACTTGGCGTAATTAGCAATATACTGGCGGTAGTAGTTCGCGGTTCCGAGGAACCGTTGCAGGGCTTTAACCGAGGATGGCGGAGTCCATTGGAGGATAGCGTTTATCTTCCCAGGGTCCATCCTGATCCCTTGTGGGGAAACAATGAAGCTGAGGAATTCAATGGTGGTGACGTGAAAGGCACACTTCTCGTATTTACAAAACAAGCGATTTTGTCGCAGACGCTGTAACACCCGCTGTACCTGGGGGACGTGTTCCGCTAGGATACGTGAGAAGATAAGGATGTCGTCCAGGTATGCTACTACGCAGGTGTCCAACATATCGCGCAGCACGTTGTTTATCAGGTGCTGAAAGGTGGCTGGAGCGTTAGCCAGGCCAAACGGCATTACGAGATACTCGAAGTGCCCATAGCAGATGCAAAAAGCTGTTTTCCACTCGTCCCCCGGGCGAATGCGCAAAAGGTTATACGCTCCCCGGAGGTCTAACTTTGTGAAAACCTTAGCCCCATGGAGCCGATCCAAAAGCTCAGGAATAAAGGGGAGGGAGTAGCAATTTTTTATGGTTATAGCGTTGAGCATAACCCCACATCTTTCTTAGGAACAAAGAACAATGGCGCCCCGGCTGGGGAGGTGGAGTGACGTATGAACCCGCGGCGCAAATTATCCTCCACGTACTCTTTGAATGTCTCCAGTTCGGGAGCAGACAGGGCATATATCCGGCCGTACGGGGGCTCCGTTCCTGGAACCAGCTCAATAGGACAGTCGTAGGTGCGGTGGGGCGGCAAGCTCTCGGCCTCCTGTTTACTAAAAACATCTTGGAGGTGGACGTAGGGCGCCGGCAATTTTGGTAGGCTTTCTTCAGTCTTTGTACCCAACAGGGTTTGTTTTGGCGGAGCTATGATGCACGTGGTGGAGCAATATTCCGTCCGAAAGACCATGGTCCCCTGTGCCCACTGGATCCCAGGGTCGTGGGTTCGGAGCCACGGCATCCCCAGTACGACCTTGAACATAGGGGATGCCACTAAATCGAAGCGCATACGCTCAACATGAGCCCCTATAGCGACCTGAAGGGGAGTGGTTTGCCATACCAGTGGGCCAGAGCTAAGGGAGGACCCATCGATGGTGTGTACCTGCTCCGCCGTCGCGCGGGGAGTGTGCAGGATACCATGACGCTGCAAAAATCCCTGGTCCATGAAATTCCCCGAAGCCCCGGAGTCAATGAGGGCCCAAGTCACTATACCCTGGGGGGTATCTCCCTGAAGGGTGACGGGGACTTTCAAATGTTGTCCTCCCCCCAACCTTGTACCAAGTAAGCGAGGGTCCTTGCCCGGGGTGCATAGCTCTGCCGCCGGGGACCCCCCTATAGTTCCCAGGGCCGAGCTTTTCCCGCGTCCCTTCGTGCCGGGGGCAGGGCCGGGCATTCCCGTGCAAAGTGCGAGGACTCACCGCAATAGAAGCAAAGCCGAGAGGTTTGCTGGTGTTCTCTTTCGGTCAAGGGTCCCCGCAAGGGCCCAATCTGCATGGGCTCCCCCTCGGCCTCACGAGCTCCCTCACCCCGGACCGGGGGTGCGGTATGGTTCTTGTCGTCTTTCTCTCCGCTGTTCCCCTAGGCGTTCATCTATCTGGACTGAGAGGGTGACTAAGGCCCCCCAGGTGTTGGGTAGGGGGGTAGTCGCGAGATGATCTTTGAGCTCCTCACTGAGCCCGCGCCGATACATCACCCGGAGCACATGATCTGGCCAATTGAGATCTACCGCCAGCTGTTGAAATTTGGTAACGTAGTCAAGTAAGGGGCCCTTACCCTGTTTGAGGCCCATGATGGCAGTCTCAGCGTCTTTTACCCTATGCGGATAATCAAAGAGAAAGGTAAACTCTTGTACAAAGCGGGGGTGATCTTGTAGCAGGGTGCTCTTACTGGTAAGCAAGGGGATGGCCCAGGCCAAGGCATGACCCTTTAACAGACCAATGATGAAAGCAACCTTACGTGCATCGGTGTTATACGTCTGTGGTTGCATGGTAAACGCCAATTCACATAGGGCCAGAAACCCCCTAAATTGTCTTCGGTCTCCCGTATACTTGGCGATCTTGGGCCCTTTGGGTTCGCGAGGCAGGTAGCCAGCGTTTTCCCCCGGGACCGCTGCCTCCGCCTGAGGGGGGGCAGGGGCACCGCCGCTCCCCCACCAGCTTGCTGGTCCTTCAGATCTTTCACCTCCATTGCTAAGGATTTAACAATACGTGTAAGTTCCTGAACTTCTGCAGAAAGCTGCTCCATAGCCTGCAGAGTTCCCAGGAACTGTCTTTCAAAGGGAAGTTTTAAATGCTGGTGATTCTGTGGGGAAGTGGGGAAAAGGGGTAGGGCACTCGGGGTACTTGGTAAGGGGGTCCACAGGGGGACACACACCCACTCGCTCGAGTAACGGAAGGCAGCAAGGCTCTGGTGGAAAAACAAGCCCTCAGGTTGGAATAGGGCTACCAGGATGGTGAGTCCCCAGCCTGTATCATAATTGGGCACTGGGGCAATCACAGGCCTTAATCGCTGCAACCTGCTTGCATCCACACGGGGAGAAGGGAAAGGGCTGGAAGCGTGAGACACTTGAGGACGGGGGAGGTGTAGAGAGCCCAGGGAGGGAAGGAGGGAGGATAGGGCTCTTGCTCGGGGGGCACACCCAGGCACCCGTGCTCCCCCGACTCTACTGGAATGCGCACTCACCTCAGTAATCCTTGGACTGCAAGCACTCACCCACGCACACACACACACGCTCCTCTCACTCTGCTCAGCCACACACGGTTAGATCAATAATCAAAAGATCCACAGCACAAGGCACAATAGGGGGCCAGTCTCACGGGCACACCAGGCTTCGATCACCAGCAATGCACTTGTCCCGGCAGCAGCCTTTTATCCCGTTCCCCCAGGGCGTTGCTGGAGCCTCGCTGAGCGGCGCAATGGAGGGGGCGTGGCTGGTGCCGGCATGGCTTGCGTCTTGGCTCCGCCCCCTGGGCCATCGACGTGCAGCCGGGGCAGGCTGCTTCGGGGTTTGCTCAGTAGGGGCGTGGCTTTCGGGGGTTTCCTGGGAGGGAGCCGGGCTGTGGGGTCAGGGTCTGCGACGGGGGGTGTGGGCGGTATGGGGACCTCTGTTGCGGGGACTGGCGCTGGCGGGGCTTGGCTGCCGCCGCCCACGGCCTCTTGCCTCCTTACAATCCTGAATGAGTAGACCAAGGATGTATTGGTTTAGCCAACTGTATTATTTTGGGTTGTACTATGGTAAAATGTAATTATGTTACAGATGAGGTTCGCCTCTTTTGCTACCGATGTATTCACATGTTTTTTGTTTATTCATTTTGGTTATTCATTTTACGATGATCACAGGCTAAGTAAATAAATATTATTATTATTATTATTACAGAATAAAACTGAATTACAAAGGGGAGACTTAACCTATGCATATTTATGCAAATCCATCATGCAAATTATGCAGTGCTCCAAAGTAGTCACTTATATCACTCCAGTGCTTGTTACTGGAAAATGGTTGAGAACCCCTGTTATAAACCATAGTGTTAAACAATAGTAATGACAAAATGTTTGCTCTTATAAATTTATGTGATAAGGCGTTATATGTGATTTTTAAAGTCGGTAATTAAGTGCATAAAACAACAGACAATGGGAAGCACATTCTTTTAAAATGCACTATTAGAACAAAATATTATTGTAATGATCTATCTCAGTCCTGGAACGGTTGTCCTGGTCTGTACCATAGGCTCTTTTCACACAGATGCTCTAACATGGATAAAATGGGTGTTACATTTTATTATACATGTTACAGGGCACCCACAGGGCAACACTGCAGCCCTGCAACATGGACCCTTTTCACACGAGATACCTCCACTCATTTTCGCTGGGTGGAGGTGTGTGTGAACACCGCAGGTGGTGGGTGGAGATGCGTGCGTGCTCCTGCGCAACACCCATCTCCACCCACGGAGCATCCGTTGCTCCGTGGGTGGGTGGAGATAGGTGTTGCGCAGGAGCATGCACACACCTACACCCACCGCCTGTGGTGTTCACACAGATGCCTCCACCCAGTGAAATGCACCCCACCCACTGCCTGTGGTGTTCACACAGACACCTCCACCCAGAGAAACTGGGTGGAGACATCTCATGTGAAAAGGGTTCATGTTGCAGGGCTGCAGTGTTGCCTCGCTGTGGAATCAGTTTCACAAAACCAGAAGCAAACACAGGTCTCCCACACATATTTTGCAACCTCAAACATCTTACACAGTTCTTTACTCCAAGTCCCCTGTTTTGGGGCTTCCTTCCCAGACCTTTCCCTGACCGTCTCTCTCCAACTTCCATTTCCCCAGTGGTCTCTCTGGCTAGACTCTCAGCCAAGCTTTATATTACCCAGGGCAATCAGGTACCTACAGAGCCCTACCCCAATTTCCCCATCTAGGGTTTAGGTAATTAAGCCCATTAGGACAAGCAGGCTCCTGGAGCAGGTGCAGTTCCCACCCACTGCTCTCTCCAGCACCCACTGCTACAATTATATATTTAAAAAATGGATGTAATTTTGTTGTTGTTGTTCTAACAGTGCATTTTACAACAAAAATGAGATTAAAAAAGTCAAAGATAGAAGCAAAAATTAACATTGGGGTAAATGTTTCTGTTTGAAGAGATGGGGTTAACAGTTTGACTTAAGGATGGTATCAATATATCTGCACTCACTGCCAAATATCTTGCTTTTGAGTTTAAAAAAATTAAGTTTTTAATGTTAAACAAAACTTCTCTTTTTGCAGCAGGCATATATAAATGTGTTTAAATTCTGCTTATATTACAAAAGATGAACATGTCTGAGAATAGCTGGGACGCCTCCAAAGCACAAATCAACTTGGCTAATTATAAACCTATGTTCAGCATTTGACACTTGCTTTTTTTCTGGCTCAGTGCTTCAGTGGCCATGACATACGGCATTTTCACATGAGACATTCTCTACCCACTATTCACCTACCACCCACCCACTATACATGTTGTAGGGCTGCAGTTGCCCTATGGGTGCCCTGTAACATGTATAGTGGGTGGAGAGTGCCTTGTGTGAAAATGCCATAAGCTTGATCCACTGTGTGTTGTAGACTGGCATTGTGGTTGCTAGAAAGTAAAATAAATACCACAGGACAAGATGTGATATTACTTTATATTTTTAAGAGCATGTGGAGGAAGACGTTGTCATTATTGCACATAACCCAGAGCAGAGTTTTGATCATCTCTCCTGTCACTTGTTTCCTCGGATATGGATATAATCCATGGTGCTGTTTTAATATAATTCTGAACCTTCTTCCAATGTTTTGCTTTTCAATTCATAGTGTTACATAATGGTTTGATAAACAAAACTGACACCTAGAAGTTAGTTAGCTTAACAACATGAGTATTCAGCAGACTATTCTAGGTACCTGACCAATGTGCTGTTATTGTAATCCTAGGAAGACAGATGATTTTAGATATAAGCACCATAATGAACAAGTGGCAAATGGTTCAAAATGTCTGGACACTGGCCCTTTTTAAACAGACCGCGGTGGGTGGGTGGATGGGTGTGCGCCCGCAGTGGGTGGAGGTGGGTGTGCGCCCATTCCCACGGGCACGCACCCGTCTCCATCCACGGAGCATAGGGCATTTGGAGTCCATTGCTCTGTGGGTGGGTGATGGACGCAGGTGGGTATACTGCAAAGGTGTGTACTGCCCCCCCCCATCCTCCATGGCATTCACACGGGCGCCTCCACCCATCTCCACGCAGCACAACTAAGTGGAGATGGTGGGGGCGTCTCATGTGAAAGGGGCTATTAACTTGGTCAGCACCAAGTCTAAAATCCAAGCAGGTAAAAGTTGCCTAACTGGGTGTGTATCAGTTTTAACTTTCTCAGGAGCCTATTTATCATGTTTGAAGAAAACAGGCTTCTACTGAATGGGGACATGCACTGGAGAATTAGCACCTACGTGCACTATCAGAGGGAAAACAATGGGGCCGATCCCATGCCCTGCGCAAGCTAGCGCAAGTCACATGCATATACACACGACCCTTTTGCAAGTTCATCGTGGGAACATTGTGCTGCGTGAAACCCATGAGCATTCCGTGAGCAGAGGGTTTGTGATCATGGCCAATGCCTCTGTTTTGTTGGGGAAACAGGAGGTACTCAAGGGGTATAGTGACTGGATTATGAGCAGCCCACACAGAAAACGTTGGAATTTCTTTCTTGTGCAGATTTTTTTGCATTCAGGAAAACCTGTTTAACTTCTTCGATGCACCCATACAAAAGCAAACTTAAAACTAGATCACTCAGGCTTTCAAGGACCAGGATGGGAAGTCTGAGTGTAGAATTTTGTCCTTTTCCTGATGAAACAAGTCCTTTTTGACCAGAAAGGTGAAATAATTGTAATTAGATAATGGAATAGGTCTGATTAACCAAGGTTTTTCGGCCTATGTTGGAGCTATTAAAATGGCATTCACTCTCTCTGTTGCTATATTCTTCAAACAGCAGCAATGGAATCTATGGAAAGGCATAAAGGAGGTCTTCTGTACAGCCCAGAAGAAGTATGTCAGCTGGGAGTTAGTACAAAATTCTGCAAGTTCTGCAGCAGGGCAGGAATGAACTATTAGGCATTAAAAGCAGTTCTAGTTCCAATAGTCTCCACTTGCAAAAAGCTAAAGACCTTTGCAAAAGTTATAGTTCTCATCTTAGCCAGAAACTCACTGGATGAACTTGGGCCAGTCACAGTATTGGCCATTTTTACACAGACGCCGCCCCCCCCCCGACAGCTCGGTGTTGGGGGGGGCAGTCTGTGTAAACAGCTGCCGGTAGGTGGGGGGATGAGTGTGCAGTGGGTGTGTGCCCATTTAAACGCCACAGGCAGCGGGCATTTGTGCATGCGCGCTCCCGCCACACCTCCACCAAACACCTGTTGCACAGTGACCCACACTCATCTCCACCCACAGAGAAGGCTCCGTGGGTGTGGGTGGGTGGGTGTTTATGTAAGTGGGCACACACTCACCTACACCTGCTGCACCGACCCTCCCCCAGGTACGTGTAAAAACGGCCGTTCTTTCAGC
The DNA here is from genome assembly GCA_003113815.1 of Sphenodon punctatus. Classification (NCBI taxonomy): domain Eukaryota; kingdom Metazoa; phylum Chordata; class Lepidosauria; order Sphenodontia; family Sphenodontidae; genus Sphenodon; species Sphenodon punctatus. The sequence continues at coordinate 2,663,914 of QEPC01003937.1, forward strand.
CTAACCTACTTTACAGGGTTGTTGTGAGGATTAAAAAGTTGTGTTTGTTCTATGTAATGCGCTCCGAGTGCCATGGCAGGGGGGTGTTATATAAAAATAAATATTATTATTATTATAACACTATCTCAAAAGATAGGTACACATTATCTTTAATATCATCCATTCATTTAGTTCTCAACTACTGAAATGTTTGTTCACAAATTATCTTTTAATTACTCTACAAAACAGCAGTGTTTCCCACAATTACCCCCTAACTCTATATTTGTTTTTAACTATTCTATTAAAAATCTAAATTCTTATCACTGTAACCTGCTTTTGACTGTAAGAAGGGGAAATCATTGTAAACGTACTGTATAGCAACACACACACATGATATAAACCTTGTAAAATAAGGCCAGCAATTACATCTTTCACAATCTGCAATAAGATGCAAGAAAATTTAACACAAGGGATTTTACACAGCAACCTTGAACATCAATAATGATCTATAGGGCCCTGTACGTCTTGAACCTGGATATCTCAGGGACCGCCTTGCCCTCTGTGACTCAGGACGGCCCCTTCGGTCCACCAGGGGCGCCTTCCTGGAGGTCCCCTGCGTAAAGCAGGGCGCTACAATGGAGAGGGTGTTCTCGGTGGCTGGGCCATGGTGATGGAACTCCCTCCCAGAGGAAGCACGTCTGGCCCCGAGTCTGTTGGCCTTCCGTTGGGCCTGTAAGACATGGCTGTTCTCCCAGGCCTTCAGAGGTGGGGAGGGGAGGGTGGGTTAAATTGCTATATGGGGGGTGTTTTAAATTTTAAAATAATATTGGAATTTTTTAGATTTTAATGTGGTTTTATGTTGTTTTAGATTGATTTTATATTTGTTGGAAGCAGCCCCGAGATGCCATCAGCATGAGGGGGCGGCATATAAGTGTAATAAAATAAATAAAAAATGCTGGTTTGTGCCACTGTATATAAGATGTTGCATTTTCTGTATAAAACCATATTTTGAAAGGTATCTTATCTATTAATGCCCAGTCAAATGACCAACTGGTATACACAGTTTCTCTGTCAAAAGATTCTGGTTTATCCACACAATATTTAAAAATAAACTATGCAAAAACACAACCGCATTTTAATAGTAAGCACGTTGCTATTTACAAAAAAATAAATTAAAAAATTCCTGCCTCTTAAAAGTAGTCTTACTGCATAGTGTGGTGCTGACGGGGCCGGGGGTGGTGGTGGTGGTGGTGGTGGGGGGAGAGAGAGGGCCGACTGGGGTGTGTGGAATAAACCACACACAGATAATAGGAAGCATACAAAATTTAGAAATGGCACAGAGGGACAAATTAAATTCCAGTTTCAGTAGATCTGGACCACTTGACCAAGGATGTGCTCCTGGCAACCTGTCCCCAACAGAAGGCAGGCCATCACGTTCTGCACCAATTGCAGTTTCTGAACAGTCTTCAAGGGCAGCTTCACGTAGAGCGCATTGCAGTAGTCTAGCCTCGAGGTTAAAAAGTCATGGATGACAGTGGCCAGATCCGGATCGGATAGAAAAGGTCGTAGCCTTAACGTAACAACTTAAGTAGTGCCATACTGGGTCAGACCAATGGTCCATCAAGCCCAGCATCCTGTCTCTGATACTGGCCAATCTCTATTGGGAGACGTACCCAATAGATCACAAAAGGCAATCCATTCCGTTATCCCAGCACACAACAGTAAGAGGTTACGTTTCCCAAACGTACTTGGCTAACAGCCATTAATGGACCTATCCTCCAAGAACTTATCCCTGTTAAAACTAGCTACCCTACTGACCATGACCACTTTCTCTGGCAGTCAGTTCCGCAAGTTAATTGTGCGCTGAGTGAAAAAAATACTTTCTCTTATTTGTTTTAACCCTGCTACCAGTTAATTTCATGGAGTGTCCCCTTGTTCTAGTACTCTTAGAGAGGTTAAATAAGCAGTCCCTATTTACGTATCCACACCACTCATGATTTTATAAACTTCCATCATATCCCCTCTCAATTGTCTCTTTTCCCAGCTGAAGAGCCCTAACCTATCAAACCTCTCCTCATATAGGAGCTGTTCCATACCTGTGATCATTTTTGTTGCCCTTCTCTACCTTTTCTAGTTCTACTATAGGTCTTTTTGAGATGGAGCAACCAGAACTGCACACAATACTCCAGGTGCAGTCGTACCACCATAGAGGCATTACAATACTGCCAGATTTATTCTCCATCCCTTTCTGAATGATTCCTAACATTTTGTTTGCTTTTTTGACCATCGCTGCACACTGAGCTGAAGATTTCATTGTATTGTCCACAATGACTCCAAGATCTTTTTCCTGAGTCGTAATTCCTAATTTAGAATCTAGCACTGTATAAGTATAGTTTGGGTTATTTTACTCTATGTGCATCACTTTGCACTTGTCCACATTAAATTTAATCTGCCATTTGGATGCCCAGTCACCCAGTCTCAGAAGTTCCTCCTGCAATTCTTGGTTTTTAACTACCTTGAATAACTTTGTGTCATCTGTAAATCTGATTATCTCACTCTTCACGCCTTTCCCCAGATCATTAATTAATATATTAAACCAGTCCCAGTACAGATTCCTGGGGCACTCCACTAGTTACTTCTCTCCACTGTGAAAACTGACCATTTAGTCCTACTCTTTGCTTCCTATCTTTTAACCAGTTGCCAGTCCACAATAGGACACTGCCTCTTATTCCATGACTCTTTAATCTTCTCAAGAGTTTCTCATGAGGGACCTTATTGAATGCCTTCTGAAAGTCCAGATACACTATATCGACCAGCTCAACCCTATCCACATGCTTATTTACATCCTCAAAGAATTCCAATAAGTTAGTGAGGCATGACTTCCCTTTCCTAAATCCATGTTGACTCTTTCCCATTAAGCTCAGTAATTTTGTTCTTAACAACCGTTTCCACTAGTTCACCTGGAACCGATATCAGGCTCACGATATCACCATTTCCAGGATCAACTCTGGAGCCCTTTCAAAATATTGGCATTACATTCTAGGAGTGTGCATGTCATTTTTGTTTTCATTATTGCAATAATGAAAACGTCAACCGAGAATAACGATAACGAAAATGACAACCGAGAATGATAACAAAAATGACAATGTCATTATCGTTGTCATTATTAGTGCTGTGGTAGTTGGGTCTTGGAGGGAAAATGTGGAGAGGGGAGAAGGGAGCAGACATCTCGGAGCCCTAAACAGGGTGGAACTCTTGAACTGTGCCTGTGTTGGGAGGGGCGAGCAGCTCAGCAGTATCTGATGGATGTATTACTGGCCAATCAGCAGCGCAAGCAGGTCCCAGCAGTCTCATGGCACTCTGCAATTGCTCAATGCCTCCTGCCTCCCACAACCAATCAGAGGGCTCTGGGGGAGGGCACTACAACCCTTTATAATGGGAGGGCCAGGCCTTTTCTCTCCGTTCTGTGAGAGTTCTGCTTGTCAGGTTGTGTTTATAGAACTGTGATGCTTACATACAAAAAATTCTCCCTAGCCCTCATTGTATTACCAATACCTTTCCTTCCTCATACCCTACATTTTACTTTATCCCTTTCCCATACCTTCTCCCCATGTAGATTATATATAGATAGGTAGTATAGATTAGATATAGATATATATTATAGACATATCTATATACAGATATATCTATACCCACACACAAATATATATAGACATATATAGTCATATAGACATATAGATTAGTTATATAGTTATATATAGAAATAGTTATATAGATTAGATATAGATATATATTATAGACATATAGATTAGATTAGATATATAGATAACTGATTAGATAATAGTTTTCCTTTTCCCTTCCCATCTCTCTTAGATTTAGATATTAGTTGTGCACGGGTATCGATACTGATACCAAAAATAAAATCTTTGTTTGAAAAGGTACCAATAATGATAATACCGACAACGATAATGAAAATGAAAACGACATTTTTAAATAACAAACTAAAAACGAAAATGACATGGGGGCCTGGTACACACTCCTATTACATTCGCTACCCTCCAACCCTCTGGTACAATAGCAGATTTAAGCGATAGGTTACAAATTACCAATAACTGGTCTGCAACCTCTCATTTAAATTTCAGAACTCTGGGATGAATACTATCTGGGCCTAGTGATTTGATACTATTCAGCTTGCTAATTTGCTCCAGAACCTCCTCCAGAGACACACTTATTTGGGACAGTTCTTCCAATTTATCACCTACAAAGACTCGGTCCGGCATGGGTATCTCTTCAACATCCTCAGCAGTGCAGACAGAAGCAAAGAATTCATTCAGCTTCTCGGCAATGTCCTTATCCTTCCTGAGCACCCCTTTCACTCCCCGGTCATCTAATGGCCCGACTCTCTGGCAGGCGTCTTGCTTCTGATGTACTTGAAAAAGATCTTATCATTATTTTTTGTGTCTTTAGCAAGTTGTTTCTCAAATTCCCTCTTGGCCTGACCTATTAACATTTTACATCTAATTTGGCAATGCTTATGCTCTTTCTTATTTTCTTCATTAGGACTACCTTTCCCTGGAGACTAATGAAACCTGAGAGGTCCAGAATGCTCTTGGGGAGTTATCCTCTGATTTTGATGCCACCCGCTCAATGTGGTGTTATGGGACACCTTGCTGACAGGGGCCATCAACAGGATGGCTCAGAGGCGTCCGCTCCCTTGGCTATGGCTCCTCAGGCCTCTGTGGTTTACGGAGGACCTGAGGTTATTGAAGCATGAGGGGCGGCGGTTGGAGCAATGGTGGTGCCGTTTGTGTGCTGGCACTGACAGACTGTGACATAGAGCCAGTTTACATACCTGTGCAGTAGCTGTAAACTCCTTTTTTGCTGCCCATATAGCCTCTGCTAAATCTCATCCAGCTGAGCTTTTCTGGGTGGTGAGGGGGTTGGTTAGTCCTCCTTTCCTCTGTCTCAACTAGTGCCTGCTGTGTCCGGTTTGCTGATTATTTCACAGAGAAAATCACTCAGATTCACCACGACTTTGACGCCACACTTATTGCAATGGGTGAATTCCAGTTGGTGTTGTCTGCCAAGGTGGAGGATGCTTTTTGGACTGTTAAGGCCACCCTTCATGAACTTGACCCATGCCCGTCCTGGCTGGTTAAGGCCAGCCGGGAGACAGTGGGGCTGTTGCTGATGGGGGTGATCCATGTCTTCCTCCAGGAGGGCAGAGTGCCGAGCTGCCTCAAAGAGGCAGTGGTGTGGCCTCTGCTAAAAAAAAAAAAATCACCTGATATTGATTCCCTTGCCAGATACCAGCCGGTCTCAAACCTTCCATTTTTAGGGAAGGTTATTGAGCAGGTAGTGTCTCAGCAGCTGCAGGGGCATCTAGACTGCACTGGTTATCTGGATCCGTCGCAGTCCGGTTTTCGTCCAGCCTATGGCACCGATACCGCGCTTCTATCTTTGGTTGATGACCTTCGCCGCAAATTGGATCAGGGTTGTTTGACCTTGCTAATTCTGTTAGAGCTGTCAGAAGCTTTTGATACCATTGACTATGAGATGTTGGCGACTTGCTTACAGGACTGAGCTGGGGTTGGCTGGCTCGTTCTTGAATGGTTCCACTCCTTCCTGGCCAGAAGAACTCAGTGTGTGGTGCTTGGCGACAGTTTTTTGTCTCCTCAAGACCTCACGTGTGGCGTCGCACAAGGTTCCATTCTGTCCCCTCTCCTGTTCAGTGTGTATATGCAACTGCTTGGTGAGGTCGTGAGACGGTATGGGGTGCGGCATCATCAATGTGGGCTACCCTTGATGACGGCCCAGAGGCTGCAGCTAGTGCAGAATGCAGCAGCATACCTCAGAGACCGCCTCAACCCCCGGGTTCTGGATCGGCCCCTGCGGTCATCGGGGAGTGCCCTCCTGTGGGTCCCCCGAGTGTCTTGGGTGTCGACCATGTGGAGGGCATTCTTGGTGGCTGCACCATGGCTGTCGAATGCCCTCCCATCGGAGGTCCGTCTGTCTGCAGACCTCTCCTCTCTTCATAGACAATGTAAGGTCTGGCTGTTCCGCCTGGCCTTTGGAGAGGGGGAAGGGGAGGGTGGGGGGGTGGGTTGTTAGATGNGTGGGCTACCCTTGATGACGGCCCAGAGGCTGCAGGGGGGGGGGGGGGGGTGGGTTGTTAGATGGGGTATTATTGCTGCTTTTATGTATTGCTGTTTAAAATTGTTTTTAGATGTTTAATGCGTTTTATTGTTGTACGTTGCCCCGAGCTGCCTGTGGCAGGAAGGGGCGGCATAAAAGCTGAATAATTTTTTTTAAAAAAATAATCAAAATAAATAAATAATATGTTGATGACAGCCAACTCTACCTCTCCTTTTCATCCGTCCCAGACCTGGCAGTCTCAGTGCTTACTCAGTCTGATTGAGGGAAAGTTGACAGAAGTTGAATCTTGACAAGACGGAGGTGATGGTAGAGGATAAGGCAGTGGATGTGGTGGCTCCCGTCATTGATGGGATTCGCCCTCCACTGGCTCTCCAGGTTTGCAGTCTGGGCATGCTCCTCGATTCGCAGCTCCACCTGGATCTCCAGGTGGGGGATGTGGCAAGGAGTGCGCTTCACCAATTACATCTGGTGGAATGGTTTCTGCCATATGTTTCAGACAGTGACCCTTTGAATTTTGTCCCTGTTCCCAAGTGATCTAATGCTTGAGAATTTTTTTGTTAAACTTAGAATGTTTAAATTGGCTGGGATATTTTGGTGGCCTCATATAGTGGAAAAACGTAGACAGAATATAGAATCTTTTCCAGAGGATTTATTGGGGAAAAAATGAGACAGCATATTCAGTCTGCTGCAACATGAACACTTCAAAAATACTTGGTTTTGTAGTTTGCATGCAGCCTTGTGTCATTTGAGTGTTTTTGAAAGTGGAAAATAGTGTTAGCCCCTCTGAACTTTGTCTCCCACTGTATAAACAATATGATGATACTGGGAATTAGGGATCTTAAAGATTTTTCCATATATTTTTTTCTCTTGTTCACTGATCTGAGAGCTTGTAGGATGGATACTAGGATTGTGTTTTTAACTGTTTTATTGACTGTTGCTGTTCGCCGCTCCGGGCTGCCCTCCAGCCCGGCTCCCAGAAGGCCCAGGCTCAGCAGTAGCTGAGGTAAGAGTCACCCAGACAATACCTCTTCCTCCTCTTTCCTGATATGAGCTTATTTGTGCTGCTGCTGCATTCCTCTGTGGGGCTTTGGGAGTAGAGTGGGGCCATCTGGGGGATGGTTTGGGAAGGGGCTGGAGGGTGCTGTGATTGTGGGGGAGTTGTTTGTTGTTTTATGTTTAAATGGATTTTTAGTGCTTTGGTGCTTGAGATCCTTATAACTGGAAAGGGGTCACACTGACAAAGTTTTGCTGAGAGCTGTGTTTGGCTGCTCTGGGTCTGAGGTTCAGTTTCTCATTCCTGCTTTCATGGGGGGAGGGGGTGCTGTGGCTGTGTGGGGGTTGTTTGATCTATGTTTGATCAGCTGGATCTACGTTTGAACTCCTGCGTTGGGAGTGTAATAGGAATATGATCAAGAGAAGAAGAGTTCAGGCCATGGATAAGCTGCCCTATCCGTTGCGTGTATGCCCTCCTGTGTTTTAAATGAATCTTTGCCTTTTAACCATATCTGTGTCCCGGACTCCCATCTAAACCAGATTTAAATGTTCTTTGGAGCACATTGTACTGTCAAGTTAAAAATAACTTATATGACAATTCTCTAATTGTCAAACGGAAGTGGGCGGGGCCTTGGAAAATGGGAGGGGCCTCATGAAAATGGGAGGAGCCATGGGAAAGTGGGTGGGCTGTGAAAAGTGTGTAGAGCTGAGGGGGTCCCGCATTTTGTGTTTGTCCTGGGCCCTGCAATTTCTAAGGCCGGCCCTGCTCAGGAAGAGGAGGGTTCAGATCATGGATCTGTGCCCTGGATCTGTCCTTTATCCTTGTGTGCATGCCCTCATCTCTGTTCCCTTACCTTGGACTCACATTTTCAGTTTTTCAGAGTAGGAACTGGAAATAGGGACCAGATCCAGGAACTGGAAAAGACCTTGGTAAAATAAAATCTTATCATGGGCCACATATTTAGCCCCTGGGCCTAAGGTTCCCCATCCCTGGTGTAAGAGAAAGAGAGCAGGGATGGGAGAGGCTGGTCTGAGGTGAGAGATTAAAATGCAGCACCATCAGTATGGCTTAGTAGCTAAGTTTTTGGTCTACTATACTGTTTGTGAAAGGATTCTGTCCCATGCTGCCTCTTCTAGTCATCTCCTCCTCTCTCCCAACTGCAGCTGTAGCTGGGGTGGGAATGAAGGAACTGTTTGGGTTCCTTCATGCATACTAAGACTGAAGTTCACACAAAAACTTTCCCCACAGTTAAGCATTTATAGGGCCTTTCCCTGGTAGGTTGAATTCTCTGGTGTGGACTGAGGGCTGTAGCTTTCCTAGTCAGGGCACATCTAAGGGTTCTCCACTGTGTGTCGAGGTTTCTCTCCTGAGTAGATTCTTCTTTTTAAAATAGCAGTGTTTAAAAAGAATATATCATGCATACATAGAATGTCCCCTTATTTAAAAACAGACTTGAAGCCTTGAGCTGCCTTTCCCCCTCTCTAGCAACCGATCTACAGAAGCAAATGCTGGTTTTCCCTTTTTGATTTTTTTCCACAGAGTTTTGCATTTTGCTCACTATTGCATGCCACCATAATTGTGTAGTATTTTGTTCTGTATACACTGTGGTTTTTTCATTCATTGGGTGTTCTATTCCATTGATTATGTAAATGCGAAATTTTAATGCTTGCCCAGGCCCCACAGACCACCCCATCAACCCAAAAGTCCACCAGCTGCCACTATTGTAGTTTACTAAAAATTCTGTAACAGTCTGAGTTTTTCATGTTGATCCCACCTCTGAGATCATCATTATCTTTATGACTAGAGTACAAAAATACATATTTCATTAATTTTTGTAAAAGAAGAAAAAGTTGTTGCTTAAGCCTCTACTGGCTTAAAGCAATTTGTTACTTGTGCCAACCGAGGGTTAATGTAGCTAAGTACGTTTCCCTTCACCTTTCACATCTGGCCTCAAGCAGATGACAAATGGAAGATTAATTTTAATGCACTATTTTACTTTCACTTTCCCAGAGGCAGATTTGAAACATTTCAAAATCAGTTTTTTTCACTGATAACCTTTCAGGGCAGACTGGTAAACAGGAAGCTTTATATTCCTACAATTACTGCAATTGTACTGCAATTCCAAGGGACATTATCCACTTGAATATTTTTAAAGGTCTGAAAATTAAAGTTTCAGCAGATAGATAGCTGCAAGACTCTACAGAAAAGATAATTTCTGACAGTATTTTTCTTCATACCATTTATAAAAATATTTAAATATAGATTACACTGGAAGGAGTCTCATTTAACTTTCTTCCACGGAAGATTATCATCAGCTGTTCAAACTCCTTAGGCCGTTTTTAGACGATTGCGGCCGCGCTCGCGCTTGTTTTGAAAAAATGCCGGAAGCCGGGATCAGACGATACACTCCCGGCAATCACGTGCCCGGAAGGGGGACGCGCATGCTTTTCCGGCCGTGTTTGACCAGGTCGATTTTTCAACCCGGTCAAATCGCGGCCAGAAAAGCATGCGCGTCCCCCTTCCGGTCGTGTGATTGCCGGGAGTGTATCGTCTGATTCCATCTCCCGGCGTTTTTTCAAAACAAGCGCGAGCGCGGCCGTGATTGTCTAAAAATGGCCTAAGAGCTGCTCATATCAAAGTGAAAGAGTTACATACTGAAATTAATATCATATTTGTCAAATGATTGGGCATTAATGTGATGATTGGTTAAAGAGCATGCAAATCTTCCTGAATTTTAAGCAGATTTCACTTGAAATCCTGATCTGAGCTCTGTGGTTAAATAAATGTAAGAGTATAAAACTAACTTGAAAACTTCTGCTCTAAAAAGAATGTTTCTTTTCTCAGTCATGGATGAATTTGACAAAGCAGAGGCATGTGAGAACATTTCTAACACAGTGCATACTGTTGTACCAAAGTTTTGTTTTAGAATGAGAAAAGAGGGCTTCCCTCCCTCCCTCCCATATTTGCTGATTTTATTTGGTTCCTTTCTGGAAACAGTACTCTCTCTGTCATATGTGGTTAAATTTAGTACTTATCAAACATAACATCTACATATGACATCCTTTTCCTCCATCACAAGGTACAAACAACAAACCACATGTATGTTATAAAATGTAATTACCACAATAAAAGTTAAGCAGAAAATGGACCTTTAGTGGGATAAAAATCTACATACAAACATAGACAGACAGACATGCAGGATATATATTTTTTTGAGATGGAAGGAAGAAATATTACATGCTAATCCGTTATAACACAAAAATATAATTGTTGGGTACAATTCAAATGCTATAAAGCTATTTTCAAAGTCTAGAGAGCAACAGGTTACATTAACAAGAGAGTGTAATCCTCATTCATCAAATGTTCAAGGGGGATATGCATTTCAGTGCACTAGACTTGAAGGAGTACAAAATCCTTGCTTGTAGCAAGAGACATCATTGCCAACTTTCACTTGAACATGCAGTCCCATCCCCAAGAGCCTAGCAAGCCCCTCCATGGCTTGTAGTGAGAATTTAAGAGTGTTCTGACCACTCTGAAGTGTGGCCGAAGTATGTCCAGGCACTGAGAGGAGATTCACGCTCCTACGTTATGTTAAGTTCAATGCAATTTTAATTCAGGCTGTTGTGTGGGAAGGGTTTCCTCTCTCTTTAGGTACCTTTACATAAGGAAGCTATCAAACGGTGGCCGAAGGGTGGCACTAGAGGACACCATTCTTGGGCCATTTGTGGTATATATAATGTATTGATATAAGAATTGTGTATCTTTGTCCATGGTGTGACAATAGTAAACATATTTTATCTTAACTCTTCTGGTGTAAATACTTTAATCCACCCTCCTAGACTGATGTTCAACTATAGCCTCCACATGAGGTTTCCATTTTTATTGTATTGCATTTTATGGGGATAGGTTGTGGGCAGGGGAGAGCGTGAGGGATGGGTGTGTGGAATAGTTCCCCCGACTAAGAGTTGGGGGAGTGAGTGGGGGCAGTTTAAGCAGCTCCTCGGTTTAGCCACGGCTCTTCTATGAGAAGGGGGCCCTAGGCTGAGGAATGGACTTCCTCCAAGTGAGAGTCGGAGGAAAGGGGCAGAGGGATCGGCTGGTGGGATATTGGCAGGTGTGGGATGTATTTTATATGTAATTTTATGTTGTTGTTTTTTAAAAAAAATATTGTAAGCTGCCGCAAGCCATTTTTGGAGTAGGGTGAGGTATAAATAGGGTGACCTGTTGTTACTGTTCCCTGCCAGACTGCCCACCTTCACCAGTAGCTGCCCAGTCCTCTTCTCCCTGGGCAGTGAGGGGGGGGGGGCGGCGGTTGCCCAGACTGCAACTTGCGCCATTTGCAGGCCTGAGAGGAAAGCGGTGTGCTTATGCGCCAGAGCAACTAGCATAACGCTGGCACCCAGAATAGTTAAGCCCCACCCCCAGCCGGCAACAATGGTTACGCCCCCTCCACCAGGGGGATGGAACTTTGAGCAAGTGTCACTGGCCATCCAAGCATCTCACAGGGTTGCCACGACATATGTGAATGCTCCAACAGTGTCCAATACTCCACCTGCATAGGGGTGGTACATCCCATGTCAAGTGCACAGCGCATGTGCACCTGGTCAGAGCAGGCGCACGCCCCTGTCTGACTGCTCGGGCAGGGGCTCAATGGACTGGTGTAAGGTGGGAGAAGGGAGTCTGGAAGATCATACAGTGCTGGGCAGGTGCGGGTATCAAGGTACATAAGGCGGGGGAGTGCTGCAATATTGGAAGGAGCAGCTACAGCTATCAGGGCACATTAGGGAGCAAGGAAGAGAGCCTGACTCTTACCAGGGTGCACTATTGTGCCCCTATCCTTCCTGATGATTCCTGCTCCATCGCCTGGGTGTGCACTACAGCTCGTAACTGCTGTAGCTGGCGCAGTCTTTTGGGTGGATTTTGCACAGTTTGCACCAGTGTACACTTGCTCAATTGTGGAACACATGGAACTCTTTTGTGGCTAGGGAAACTAAAGTTCAGCATTTCATTTTAATTTCATTTTAAA
>QEPC01003937.1:2684655-2720567 GCA_003113815.1 Sphenodon punctatus
ATAATCTTTCTCCTAGGATTTAAAATTTTCCAAGAATGTTTGATACTTGATTCATAGTATTGGACATATAATAGTAAATATACCCCAGTCCTTTTTATTCATTTTTGCGGAGATTTTTTTTTTTTTTTTTTTTTTTTTTTAGGGGTGGTTGCACTGGTTTTAATGTTTTTATAGATTCAGAGCTTGCCTGAACCTCTGGGAACAGCAGCATATAAATTTAAATGAATAAATGTAAATAAATAGGCTAGAATTGTGTACTCTCTCCAGATAGCCAAAGTAGAATTCAATAAATAATAAATGAACACAGATGTATATTCAGAGCACCTTGCTCAGATTTGAAACACACATCACCTATCTTGAAAAGAGATTGTTGGCTGCCCTGATACCAAGCACAGCAGCAGTTTGTAGCCATGTCTACCTGTGTCATCAGAATTTGTATGCACACACTCTTGCTAGAACGCCCTGCGCTATAGCACACCCATGGCTGAAATGAACCATCTTGGAGGCTCCCCTACTCTGTTTCAGTACCGTCTGCATACCTTTTGATACTATGAACCTCTTTTAATAATGAACGAGTCTTAGATCCCAAGAGGTATGTTATAGCAAAGATGTAGTAATGTGCATTAATGTATGCAAGAAATGTCAGTCCAAAACAGAGAAAAATCAGAAATCATAGTTACAAACAACATGTTGGTTCTGTGAAGAGAATGTCAGAACGCATCCTGAATTTACTATAGTTTATTTTGAAAAATACACACTTTGTAGCTGTGAAATACTTTCCCAGTGTAAAGTGTAACTGTGTTTGCTTAAAGGTGTTAGGAAGAGAAATAATCCAAATCTCTATTTATGATACACCTAGGACCTGTCAAATCCAAAGGAAAATATTCTTCCTGGTCACAGTTCTTTCTTCCATTTGTTAAATTCTATTTTATGCACTAACATGACAGTTTATTTAAACAAAGTTATGCCAATTCTGGGGGAGGAGACTTGGAAAACAAATACTGAACCAAGCAGACATGCAGAACTTTATTCTTATTAACACTATGACCCCCTTACACTATCCTGGCAACATAAAGAAGCTTTTAGTGACTGTAAATATAGTTTACAGCCTTTGTGTAAATGACAATCAGGTCTCTAGTGCCCTTTTTTACCCTTGCTATATCTTCCAGTATCAGACAGATAACTAATAATTTTCTCCAAAAAAAAGTAAACTAAGTTTTGAAAATGTTTTTTGATTAGCTTGTTGAATCTTTTGACTTGCTGTGTATAAACTTGGACTTTATAATTCACTTAATAATACTCAACAAAATTTTTAAATTCTCCCCAATCATTTCCTAAATTAGTAGTTAATAATGTTCAATAGGGCTTGTTTTCAGATACAGAAATGATCCATAGCCTATTCAAAATAGTTTGCACTGTCATCAGGAAGATGGATCTCTCCAAGATGCTTGTCCATCAGATCACGACAGACTGAAAAATGGAAGTTACTTGTAGCTGAAGTTCTTCAAGGCCTATGCATAGTTTCACATGTGGGATGGCTAGTAAGTGAGCAACAGAACTCACTTAGAACAGTCTCCAAGGTAGTAATCTTTAGAACACATGTACCCCTTTCCCTTTGCACTACCATACATGTGCACGGATTGGGTAAATACAGAAAGAACAATGGGCTCTCCAACTTTAGTTCCTTCCAGTCACCTCTTGTGTTCCCTAGTATCTATCTGGGATTCAAAAGGAAAAAAAGGTGGGTGGGATTACGGTATCTTTCAAGCAACCTCAGCTACAGGTAAACAAATGAAGGTTACTTACCAGTATGTAACAGTTCTCCGAGAGAACATAGGAAGTGCTGTACTGAGCCAGAGCAATGGTCCATAGAGCCCAGCATCTCATTGACAGTGGCCATTCTTGGTCGTTTTGGAGAATTACCCAACATGTCATAATGGAGTGATCCATTCCCTCCTCCCAACAGTCATCGAGGTTGCATCCCCCAACCACTTGACTAACAGGCATTAGTGAACCTATCCCCCCAAAACGTATCCAATCCTTTTTTAAACCCAGCTAAGCTACTGGCCTTGATCGGAGCGGGGCCGAGTCTGGAGCCAAGCCGGGGCTGCTCTATTTCACCCGACCGCACCTGCCAGCAAGTGAAATTGACTGGGACTGAGGGGGGCGGAGTTGTGGCTGCGGGGAATCCTTAAAAGAGCTNTTCTGCTAGTTGGTTTAATGGAGTCTCCTCTAGTTCTAATACTATTCTGTCCCTTTCCGAATAATTCCTAACACTGTTTATCTTTCTGACCACCACCGTACACTGAGAATTTCAATGAATTGTCCACAACAGCTCCAAGATCCTTTTCCTGAGTTGTAACGCCTAATTTAGAACCCATATAGTTTGGATTATTTTTCCCCTATGTGCATCACTTTGCACTTATCCACACTGAATTTCATCTACCCAGTATCCGAGACTTACAAGATCGTCCTGTAATAATTCACAGTCCTACCCCCGTCTTAACTATCTTGAGTAACTTTGTGTCATCTGCAAATTTGATCACTTCACACTTTATTCCCATTTTATATTTATTTATTTATTTTATTTTCCAGATCATTAATGAATATATTAAACACTGGTCCCAGTACAGACTCTGGAGGCATTCCACTATGTACTTCCCTCCATTGTGAAAACTGACCATACAGTTCTACCCTCTGTTTCCCATCCTTTAATCAGTTACTGATCCACGATAGGACACTGCCTCTTATCCCATAATAACGCAAGTTTCCTGAAGAGTCTCTTGTGAGGAACCTTATAAAATGCTTTCTGCAAATCCAGATACACTATCATCCAACTCACCCTTGTCCACATACTTGTTCACACCCTCAAAAAAATTAACAGATTAGCACGGCATGACTTCCATTTGTAAAAAAAAACATTTTGGCTCTTCCTCATTATGTCATGCTTAACAATAATTCTGTTCTTCACAACTGTCTCCACCACTGGCACTGATGTCAGGCTCATCGGTCTATAGTTTCCAGGGTCACCTCTGAAACCTTTTTTTTAAATTGGCATTCACTATCCTCCAGTCCTCAGGTACAGAAGCAGATTTTAGCAACTGGTTATTAATTATCAATATTAGTCCTGCAATTTCATATCTGAATTCCTTTAGAACTCTTGGGTGAATACCATCAGGTCCTGGTGACTTGTTAATATTTGTCAATTTGCTCTAGTAACTCTTCTAAAGTCAAGTTGATTTGTGACAGTTCCTCAGATTCATTAGTGATGAGTCATCACCTAAGAAGAATTATTCTGACGTGGGTATCTCCCCAGCAGCCATACCTTCATTACCTCAAGGCTAGACTACTGCAATGTGCTCTACGTGGGGCTGCCCTTGAAGACTGTTTGGAAGCTTTAGCTGGTGCAGAATGTGGGGAGTGGGAATATATGGGGCATGTGACATTCCCAGTGTCACCGCCCCAAAAGATTCCAAAGATTGGCATCTTTTTGAGCCATTTTGGAACCTGAGGCATTGGGGTCACAAGTCTTTTGAGCATGGCCTGGAAAGCTGTGACATCCTCTGTAGTCAACATGGCTGCAGTGTCCTAGACAAAGTTATGAGGTGGGGGACTACTGTCTTGTCTAAATCTGGGAGCAGAGATGAAAAGGACGAGGTCTCTGTGTCTGGGTCTGAAATAGTGACTGAGGAATGTGTACGTTGAGTAGAGGGGTGTTGGCTAAGCAGAGTCTGGAGGAATGACTGACCAGGTGGCAGTACAGGTAGTGGAAACATTGGTGGTGCCATCAGGAGACCTGGCGGTGCCACAGGTGCAACTGGTTGTGGAATCCCTGGTTGTGGTATTGGTGCTATAGGGGCCGTCGGTGCTGATGGTACCATTATGCGAACTCCATAAAGGGGAGTGACACTGGGTCTGGAGGTTGACTTGGCAGAAGTGGAGGAGTGGGGATGAGCAATGAAGGTCACAGGAGTTGTGTCAGCACAGCTAGCAACTTAGGCTTAATGGGGCCCCGTTTGTCATGTGTGTCACAATGACAGGATTTTGTCCTCTAGACATCATGGTGCCAATGATGTGGCAACAGGTTGCCCGCAGATCTGCCTCTGGAGTGGGTGAAGCAGTGTGCATGCCCGTAGTAGTTGGGAGTGTCTCTTCTGATAGTAGGAACATGGCTCTCTCCAATGTTGCAGAGGGACAGCAGATACAGGGAGAGTATTTGCTGACCCTGCATGGGTCTTCATAACATGGGGATCATGACTGCCTATAGCTTGGCAATCGGTACGTGCATTCAGTGCCATGGCATGGTGCTGCTGAGTTACTGAGCATTCCCAGGAAGGAGGCTGCAGGATGGGAATAGGGGATCTGGATCTAGAGCGATCCTGAGGCTCGTCCTCTAAGTAAACAAACTCTACAATGACACACCTTCATGGTTGTTCCTGAGGCTGCGGAGTGTCCCTTGTTGTGAAATCTGAAGAGATGGAGGGAGATCTCTATCTCCTCTTTCTTTTCTTCCTTGGCTCTTCTGTGGGCCACTTCTCCTCAGGCTGAGACATGTCCTGAGCCTCTTAGCTACACAAGTCTGCACTGTACCAGAAGTGCAGTGCCAGAGGCAGTGCTGGTGATGGCAATTGGGCTACTGTGCTCACTGGTGATCATGTTCCTGGCAGGGTGCTGAGTCTGTAGAAGTGGCTGGTTGGGCTAAAAGTGTAGTTATAGTGCAATGAGATATGACTCCAATAGGGTTCTATTCTCCCCCTTGTACTGCTCTCTTGGTGTGAATGTCTCTGGGCCACGTCATGTGGTCTTTCTTCACTCTTGAAGAAAGGCAGCACAGGCCATACAGTTCTTTATATTGTGAGTCTTTCTGAGGCATCCCATGCACTTATTGTGCTGATCAGAGAGCAAGAGGGTAGTGGGGCAGAGGAGACACCCATTGAAGCCCAATATCTTTGAACATGGTGGTTTCTGTGCATAAGAGGTCCAGTAGGGCAGGACTGGTGCTGTAAGAGCACAAGTCTAACTATCTAATCTAACTACCAAAAAAACCAAATCCTAAAAAACAAATAATCTAAGAAGAATGTACTGATGGTTCTGCTTAGAAATAAGCAGTCGAGTGTTCCTACCAATTCCAAAGGCAATTGGGAGGAACTGAGGCATAGATGTCCCACCTCCTCCTTTTATCTCCTCTCCTCTTGCGAGACAAAAAGCCCACGCAGAGAAGAGAGGACAGCAGGGAGGCAAGGGTCTTGCCACCATCCAGACTGTTCCTTACAGTCTATCTACAAACAGCTGACGAAATAGCACTTCTGAGTGCCTGCAGAGCAGGAGGACATCCCACAAGTGAAAACAGTGAAGCAAATCAAGGAAGAATTTCTTGTAGTTCTTCAGGGGCAGCCTTTGTATACTCCCACGTATGGGATAGTATAATGCAGTCTCCATAGACCTGGAGTAGAGCTGAGCAGACCACAGCGCTTCCAAATTTGGCATCAGGCTGGTATAGTGATTAGTAAAGGTGTGAACTGATGATCAAGGTGATTTGTAGATGTCCAGAATGGGAACATTTAATAAAGACTGTGGAAGTAGCTTTAGTTCTAAGTGTGCTCTTAAGCTTGGAGGAAGTTCTTTGCCCTTATTATTCAGGAGCAGGAAGAGCAGTCTGCTTTCCTGATTTGTACTCCTGAAAAATCAGAAGTACAAACTCCCCTTTGGTTTCTGTAACAGTTCATGTGAACAGTTATCAGCGTGAGGGTGGCCAACAGGGTTCAGTGATCATTACATCTCAGAGGGGAAATTCATGTGGTGTTACTTTGGTTTACACTGTTCATATGAATGCTAAAGTAGGATACTTTGATTTAATTAAATTGAAACAGTTGATTTGGTTTACCTGTTTGTTGGAATGTGGCCCTAAACCATAGCACACTGAAACAGTCTCTGATCCATGTGGATAAGGATTGGAAAGACACCACTTTTCCTTTATGGCAATCTGAAAATGAGATTAATGAAGTTTTATGTTTTCTGATATCCTTTGTTCTCTGCAAGTAAAATGCCAAAGCTCTCCAGACATGGGCCGATCCAAACCTCTGCGTGCTGTGCAAACAGCATGCGTGCACCTCACATGCAACCTTCCTGCAGACCCTGCACTCACTCTTGCTATCAGGACTATGGCATGTGTGCAAGCTGCACTGTAAGGAAGCCCCAAGGGGCGAGGCAAACCCCAAGGCCCTCCGGGAGCACACCGCGGCCAACGGACCCCCCTACCTTCGACCCGAGCTGGACCATGGAGACAGCTCCCTCCCAGGCAAACACAGAGGGAAGCGGAAGCACGCCCCCCCCAGCCCGGGAGGCCACGCTCCCACCTAGACGCCACTCCGCACGGCTGCAGCAACGCCTGGGGCAGTAGTATAAAAGGCTGCCACAGACAGACCTCACCGCTGGTGATCGGAGCCTTGTGCCCGTGAGACTGGCCCCTACCCTTCCTTGTTCGTTGCTAGTGTGATTCCCCGTTTCCCAAGGAGAGTGCGAGACTGCGTGGAGAGAGTGAGGTGAGTGACTGCGGTGAGAGTTTGTGGGCGTGAGTGCGGCTAAGGGAATAGGTACAGTGTGTGGGCTGTCTCTTATACACATCTAGATGTGTATAAGAGACAGCGGTGAGAGTTTGTGGGCGTGAGTGCGGCTAAGGGAATAGGTACAGTGTGTGGGTGTGTTCCTGCGGGGAGGGCTGGGGAGCACTTCCTGGGCCCCCCTCTTGGTGTGCCAGACCTCTCCCACCTCCCCTCCTTCCTGGGCTGTGCACGGTCCCTTCTCCCCCACTGCGTACACCTCGCCACCCCCTTCCTAGACCCCGTGTGCATGATCAGCGATCCCTGGCAGCAAACAAGGCATACGCTCACTCACAGGCCCTGTGATGATATAGGCTGGGGATTTATCGTCCCACTAGCCCTATTCCAACCTGAGGGCAAGTTTCCAGGTATTGCCTTGCTGCTCCCCCTTCCCCTCCGCTTGGTGTGCGTGGACTTAGTACCCCCGTCCCTTTGAGGATCCCTGGGTACCCCCTGGGACCCTCACATGCACAGGCACATAAAAATGTGTGCATAAGCTATGAGTGCAGGGGTTTAGGATTGGTTCCACTAAGGGAATGAGAAGTCCGTTCCTCATCATTAAAGGGCAAGTTAAAAAATACAAGCAAGCTAATTTTGGAGTTAATGTGAAAATCTGATACTGCTTTAGGGAGAAGAGATGTATATTTTTCCCCAATACTACTTTATCTCTGAAAAATTAGAAATGGTGATTCACAACGAAAGGCACTTAATTCACTCACTTTTTGTGCATGTGTAATTGCTACTAAGAATAGGGTTTTGAGTGGTAGGTGATATAGAGCATATTACCAGAGGTTCAACTTTGCAAATATCAAATTCAGGTCCCATGTTGGTGTGAGCTGTTTTATTGATGGAAACGTATTGTTAAGACCTTTTGAAATAGAAGTCCCATAGACTCAAACAGTCCCATGGATAATGCAAGATATCAGATATAGGACATGTGTCCAGGTTCACAAGCCAGTTGGCTGGCCAGTAAAGAAAACAAGTCAATGGCCCTTTTTACACAGACCCTCTAACTCCGATAAAATGGGTGTTACATTTTATTACACGTTACAGGGCACACACAGAGTAACACTGCAGCCCTGCAACATGGGCCCTTTTCACATGAGATGCCTCCACCCAGTTTCACTGGGTGGAGATGTGTGTGTGAATACCGCGGGCGGTGGGTGTAGGTGTGTATGTGCTCCCATGCAACACCCATCCACGGAGCAACTGTCAGTGGAGTCCGTTGCTCCATGGGTGGGTGGTGGGTGGAGATGGGTGTTGTGCGGGAGCGCACACGCACCTACACCCATCACCTGCGGTGTTTACACAGACACCTTCACCCAGCGAAATGCACCCCACCCACCACCCATGTCTTCACACAGACACCTCCACCCAGTGAAACTGGAGGCATCTCGTGTGAGAAGGGTCATGTTGCAGGGCTACAGTGTTGCTCTGTAACATGTATTTTATCGGTGTTAGAGTGTCTGTGTAAAAAGGGTCAATTTTTAAGCACAAGTTTGGCATATGGTTAATTTGTGCACATTCTGAAATACTTCCAACAATGACGCAAAGAAAGTGGAATTGGGTTTAATTAAGGTATGAAATGGAGCAACTGCAGGTTGCGGTACACTATTCTTCAGTGCTTTGTGAGATCAGGTCCCTACACAGTGGTAGTAATTTGATCGCCTTGGACATTATTATGAAATTGGAATACCAAGGTTGCCTGGTCCAGGGTGGCAAGATAAAGACTTATGTGCAACTTGTCTTTTCTTGCCTTCCTGATCACTTTTGGGATTAAAGGAATCAGAGGGAAGGTATAGGGGAGAATACCTTTTCAAAGAATGAGGAAAATGTTGGATATTGACTGACTGACTTGTACCCTGCTCAGTTGTAAAAACGTTTGCATTTGATGTTGAGGCTTTTTTTCTTTTCCTGCCATGTGATTTGCTAGTGGCGAAATTCTGTGCCTGACACCACTCCCAGAATATTATTGCCTGCCTGGCACAATGGAAACAACCTTGCTTCTCCATGCTTGTTCATGTAGTATATCATGTGTGACTTGTCTAGTCTTTCCTTCCTGATAAGTTTTGGGACTCATATAGTACATCATGGTGGTGCTGGTTATCACTTGCCTGTTTCCTATTAAGAGGAAGAAATACACTTAAGGCATACCTCACCGCTCTTAATTTGAGAAGACTAATGTGTACCTTCATCTTCCAAATGTCCCACTATTTACAGCGAGATCCGCACAATGGGTGCTCCAACCCTGTAGAGATGTATTTGATGTCACTGATATCTGAGGCAACAGAGGGAGGGGAAAGTATGCCTGTAGGATATTGGATTTCTGTCTCCACCAATGATGATGATGAACTATTTCTTGAGAGATCAGTAACATGTTCAAGGGATCTTTTGTTGGTGTACA
The DNA here is from genome assembly GCA_003113815.1 of Sphenodon punctatus. Classification (NCBI taxonomy): domain Eukaryota; kingdom Metazoa; phylum Chordata; class Lepidosauria; order Sphenodontia; family Sphenodontidae; genus Sphenodon; species Sphenodon punctatus. Next base: position 2,693,659 of record QEPC01003937.1, read on the forward strand.
ATTTGCATTCAGACAATGTTGCAAAAGGCAAAATCACAGTTTCACATCCAGTGTCACAATGGCTGATGTTGCTTTCACTCATATTAATCTTGGGGGAGGGTGGGAGGGGAAGAGAACTGATTGGGACTTTGGTCTGTGGTCTGAATGGCGTTGGAAATATCTATGAACCTGTCCACTAGCATGCATGCTCTTTGACTTAGAGTAGGGGTGGGGAACCTCAGACCTGGGGGCGAAATACAACCCTTGGCAAGTTTTTATATGGCTCCTTTTCAGTGCCTGGATCTGGTCCCTGGATCCAGTCTCTAACCCAAGCACTGAAAAACTGAGCTCCGAATAAGGGAGCAGAGAGGAGGGCATGCACACAAGAGTAGGGGACAGATCCACAGCACAAATCCATGATCTGGGTCCTCCTTTTCTTGAATACACCCTTTAAGCCCCTCCACCCACAACATCTATGTGGCCCTTGGAGCTCGTACAAATTTTCAGTGTGGCCCCTGGGACAGAAAAGGTTCTCCATCCCTGACTTAGAGAATCTAAGGATGCACTTATGAATGTAATGTGTTGGGATGATTGAGACTTGGACTTGTCCCAATTTATTAGAAAACCAAGATTCTGAAGCAATTGGTATGTCTCTTGAGTAGACTGTGTTAATTACTCTGGGAAGGCTATATTGATAAGGTGGGTTCAAGTTTTTAGTTTTGTTTTGCAGGCTTTCAGACATATTTCCATTTGTTCAGGCGCGGTGGGCACCTGAGGGCATCAAGGGCACTGTCCCTCCTGGCCCCCCCAAGGACTCCCGATTCCCCACCCCCACCCCCCCGCACTGTGCAGTTGAATTATTTATTTTTTTCACAAAAGAAAAAGACTGGCCTGAGCCACGAAACCGGAGGCTGTAGCCGGCTGCACTAACACTGCTGCTTTGAAGCAGCTTGCAGCACCAGCACTTTCAGGTCTGTTGGGGGGAGGATGTGTGGTGGCATGCTGATCTGGACGGACGGCGCTTTCTTCTCTGAGCTGCTGCTAGCGCTATGCTTAGCAGCAGTGTGGCATGCTGGGTGGGGTTGGGTGGGATGGGAGGAGCTGAAGGAGTGCTTTAGGCTGGCTGAGCTGTGCTCTGTGTGCTGCCTGTGGGTAGGGGATCCTTTTAGGGACAATCTTCTGTCTTTTGTGGTAGGGGCAGTTGATGGTACCATCCCCATTGCAGGCATTTGTTTGTACTTTTTGGCTTTTTGCCCAGTGGGGGGCAGAGTCACAGAGCCCTTACGGGGCCACAAAACGCAGCCAATTTAAAGGATGCCTGGGCACCTGAAACAGATGCCCAGGCCAGGCAGGACGGTGTTGCAGGACGGTGTTCCTCTGATTCAGTAACAGTAAGTGCTCTCAGGGAGCTATAGGGGGAGATGGGGAGGTGCCATGTGGAAAGTAGAAGGAGGTGGAGCCAGGCAGGCTAGAGCTCCACGGGCTTTCTAGCGGGTGCTTCTGCTGCTGGTGACATTGGGGCTGCTCAGTCTGGTCTCTTTATTCTGCCTGTCTTGTGTGGTGGAGGGCTCCTGCTGCAGCTGTTGAGCCTAGGCCAGGGGAACGAGAGAGAGGGCAGGCATGGGACTGCTGTACTGTGAGAGGGCAGCTGGCTGGAATTAATTTGCCTTTGTCGGCTGTGCCACCCGCTTTACTTTGTTGCCTGCGCTGGGTGAGTAGTATACAGCAGGAGATCTAAAAAATAACTATTTAAAACGTTGCATTTCTTTTTATATAATTTTAAAAAGAATTGGCTGTCCTAAAATATTAGGACAGGACACTGGAAAAGAAGATAGCTTGAGAGCCAGCATGGCAGTCTGTCAAGTTGTTGGGAAATTGTATTGTTTTGAATATTGTTTGAGTACTTGTATCCACACTGTCTGATTGTCAAAATGTTCTAGAAACTGGTGTATGTAGCTGGAATTGCATTTGAACACAGTTTAAGCAAGATGCATAAATGAGTTTTCTTAGCCCATGTTCACTGTGCTTCAAATTTAAACTGGACCTCCAATTTTAAACAAACTTGTTTTCCACAGCTTCTTGCAGATGTGGTGGTTCATTGCCTCAAATCTTAGCAATTTTAAGAGTCGGAGCAAATTTGTAAAAGCTTCTTTGGAGGGACATTGAGTTGAGTGATCCTAATCAGTGTCCCAAATTTTCTGCTCTGTCATACAAAATGGTGGCACGTGTAAATTCCTCTGATTTCTAGAGACTCTCACCACATGGAGTATATGCAGAGAGTTTTCATGAGCAGCAGAGTAGTCTTTCTGGAGACCTCTTTCTGTATCGGGATGACAAAGTTTATAGCTTTCCCAAGGGACATGGGAGTCTCCTCATTCTGAGGCCTTAGATCACCTTAGGGCCCAAAAAAGTATTTTTGAGGTGCGGTACTCAAAAGGCATGTGTTCTTTCGTTGTTTGTGGAGGATACAGCTCCATGTAGGTCAGTTCATTTTGTGCTTAAGAAGTTGTTTGGCTGTCTTCAAAGTTGGTAGTAGGTAGTAGCAGAGTCTCAGGCTTGCTTCATGGAGGCTTTGAATGCCATAGATGAAGAGCAAAGGCACTAGTGTATTTCTCACTTTAGTTAGATGGTTAGACCAATTACACATAGCACTGCCACCGTGACCTTACCCAGGGTTTCTGTGGGAAAAAGAAATGCATAGCTGACACCATGTTGGGTGTCAGGCAGGCATAACTCTCACCTTGCTGGAACAGCGAGAGGCAGAGGTTGCTGTCTGGAGACACAGGAGCAGGCCCCTCATTTCCACTGCAATCCCACCTGTGTAGTCATTTACCCAATCCCTCTCCCAGTTCATGTGGCTCACATCTTCTCCACTAGTGTCTTCTCTGTGTACAGGGTCACCTGGGTTGGTGCTAGTTCCCTTTGGGAATTGCTGGCTTTTGTCTTGGGCCATCTGGCATTTCTAGTATCTCCATCACTCCTCACTATGGTTGGCAACAACATCATGGGGCTTCCCAAGCACACAATTGGAGGGAAATTCTCCTCCCTTTTAGTGGGCCATTAATCCATCCTGCCTTTTGCAATACAAAAGGAGGTGTTTTAGGGCCAATATGCGTGTAAAGTGCACCAGTGCACCAAAATGTGAGTGCAGGTGCATCTGTGCACACAAGTGTGTGCGTGTGTGTAATTCTGAGTGTAACTGCATGTGTGAGAGATGGGCACACATGTATTCCTGTTTTGTTTTGTTTTACAGATAGGGAACGGAGGCTGTAAAATTCCATATTTCAAAATTCAGCCTGACCCCACCTACCATTGGCCCCACCCACTGTTGGCCCTGCCCACTGCCCCACCAGCCTTGGAAGCTACCAGCCACCACCGCATTTGTTGTCTATGATTAGAACAAATTCACTTGTTTTTAAGCATCACTAAGTAGTGCAAAAATGAAAGATTAAAGTCAAGCTATCTTTAAAATTATCTTTTGCATTATTATATATTGTTATATTTTATATTTGTTATGTTGTGAAGCACTCTGAACTATTTGGCAGGGGCTGGGGATGTTATAGAAATAAAAATTATTATAATTTTGATGATGAATATTTTTGAAACTTCCTAAAGCTAGCATTCTGCTGTTTTACACTACCCTTTTGCTCTTTCCATTCTATGCAACTGTTTCTGAGAGGAAGTTTTCTTCACTAAGCACAGAACAAGGAGCCAAAATAAATTCTGGAGTTCCAGCTGTGACACCAATTCCCTTTGCAGCCTTGGGACTTTTCTGCTTCCATTTCCTCATACAACAATCCAAACATTATTATTGTACACAGCTTTGTTCTCTATTAGTGTTTGTTGAGCACTTTGAAAAGTGTTATGAATAGGCTTTAGGAGAAGACACTCAGGTAGCCAATCAAACACACAAGTACATTAAACGTGTATAAACAGTTATGCATAAATGGTGATATCTACTGCAACCATCTGTCAGGGATATTGTAGCTAGAGACATCATATATCAAAGCAGGAGATCGGAGTAGATTACTCTTGTGGTCATTTCCTGGTCTATTTCTATTATTCTATCATGTTTTGGCTGAACACCCTTCGTCACAATTATACTACATTCAGAATTTATTACATGCACAAGAGTTTTCTTTTACTGACTCTGAATTTCTCAATGAGATTGGGGGGGGGGGGAAAATCACATTATGGACAAATGTTAAATGCATAATTTGAAATATGAATCAGTTGTATGCTATTTCTGTGTGGGCTGCTTTAGACTGAATTTTGTCTTTTATCATCTACAAGAGAGGCAGAGAAACTTGCATTTCACTTTCCTGCACCGCATTATCTAAGGTAGCCTACCATTTGCAATTTCTGGGTTAAGGGGATTGCTCAGAAAAACAATCTTCATTCAGCACTGTAAAATATTGCATTCTAGTTAAACAATATTAACAGCACTGTGAAGATACATCTCCAGAGGCGTGTTCCATTTTAAAGGAAATCCTGAGTATCAGTGTCCTTATTAAGTGGCACCAACTGTATATGAAAATTGAAAACAGCTCATTGCATCAGAATGAGGTTTGGCTGGGAAAAAGTTATTCTTAGAAAATTAGCTTGAATAAAACAAGAATAAATCATACATGCATGTAATAACTCCTCCTATAAGGAAGCCTTGAACCCTTCAGATATGAACTTGACCTCCTTTCCAAATCTCTACCATTTGAGCTACAGGAACAACGGTTCCCTTTATCATTCAGCCACTACAGAAACATTTCACATATTGCTTAGTAGGTGGGTTTGGAGGACTTGGGGCCTCCACAAAAGTTAGGTGTCAGCATGTAGTCAGACCTCAAGTCTAGCAGCTTGAGTGAGGCTCTGCTTCAGGGAAGAGCAGAAGAGCTGCAGTTTGTTCAGATGCTGTAGCAGTGTGGGTGTGTTGGCAGTGTGGATGGGTAGCTGAGCTTTCAGTCTGCCATACAAGAATCCTGAGTTCTCCTTCTCACTGCAACCTTGTGCCTCCCTTCTGTTATCTCATTTATTTATTTACCTCAAATAAGCTAAGGCAGCAGCTAGCCCTTGCCTTTTGAAGAAGAGTTTTCTTTGAGAAGAAAATGGATGAGATCTGTGGTATGTAAGAAGCACAGTAAGTGGAAGACTCAAACACATTACCTTGTTTAGGAAATATTCCCCACAGGTTACTGGACATATTGGCTGAACTGAACCCACCCACGCAAGAGGAAAAGAGAGAGAGCTGCAGCTGCGCCCTCTAGTTAGAACAGAGACCACTCTACCACAGATGCTCATATGCTGTGCAATACCCAGAATCTGCCTGAGTGCCAGGAACCCTTCATTTGTGAACACAGTTCCTCCAACAGGCTTGGGTCAGTGCTGCACTTCTTCCACTTCCCCCTAGCACAGCCTCACACAAGCTGCTAGATTTGACATCTGGCTAAGTGCTGAACCCTAACTTCTACGCAGGCCCAAGTCTTCTGAATCCACTTACATCTCCAATTGCACACCTGGACTTCGCATCATCTTGCAGAGCTTGCTATAATCATTCAGCATCACTGCTTTGAATGCACTTTATAAGGTGCCATGGTTTTGCCCACCAGATGACCACTTTGGAAACTTGCCAACAAGCTAAGGGCTCATCTTATTTGAAGAAAATACAGATATCGTGCCTGACAATAAAAAAGCTGCAGTCTTCTGCAAGTAAAAGACCCTACCATAGAGTGATCCAAGCTAAACTAGGCTTGCCATTGTGTTTCAGGGAATCACTGTATTAAAGATTAAAGCAAAAGGTGACTTGGCATACTAGCATTTAGCTCACAAATCATGAAAACAGGCCCAGATGAAGACCAGTAAAATGAAAAGACACCAGAGTTGTAAAGTACACTGACAAAAACTCTGACCAAATAATAATTTAAGTAGTTCTCTGAAAAATATATCGGAGAACTAGTTACAACATTTTATGTGGAACATAAATACTGAAACATGTTTGTATACCATGAAGCATACGCAAATTGATTTTTTAGACTAATTGTTACCAACTTGTAAAACAAACTACTATTTCCATTTAAAAACAATGAGGTACAAGAGAGGCGGGGGAACCTTTTCCCTCCAAGGGGCTACTTTAAAAATTAGTACAAGCTCTGAGCGTCACACAGGTCCAGAGTGCTTATGGGGTGCACTCAGGGTGGGAGAAGGAAAAGGAGGGTCCAAATAACGGATTCCTGCCATGGATCCACCCCCAGTCCTTGTGTACACACCTGCATCCCTTCTCCCTCCCCCAAGTCAAGTCTTTCAGTGTTTGGTGGTAGGAAAGGGATCCACCGTTTAGACTCACAAACTGAAAAGGAACCAAGTAACTAAAAAATAGCTGTGGGTCTCCTTTGGTCCCAAACCAGAGGTTCCCCACTCCTGAAGTAAAAGATAGCATCAATATCAGTTACCATCACAACTATGAATGAATTAATTTTATTGTATAGCCAAAAGGCCATTACAAAATTACAAAAAATATATATCAGAAACCCATTACAAATACAGCCATTACAAATAACAGGACCATCCTTTATCCAGAGTTCACCATCAGTTTCCACTTCTTAACAGCTACCTATAAAACCTTTACCACTGCTGAAGTGATAAATGGATATTTATCAAACAAAAGAGCCTCAGCATAATAATCTGGCTCTCTACCTGGGTACCTATTAATGATTGGGAAAAATCAAATGTGCCCGACAAACAGAATAAAATTCACAATATGAGCCAAAGACTCAACCCTCCCCGTATTACACAGGCAAAGACAATTTTTGTAAGGTATCCCCTTAAAACGCCCCCCAAGAACAGCCGAAGGGAAGGAATTAAATCTCATCCAGGCAAAGAGTTTTAAAAAATTTATATTAAAAAAACCTCAGATATGGCACCGCCAAGGGCGTAGAATTCATACTTGGAAAGTAGTGGGATGACGATGACGTGATAATGGTGATATCAGCCTGGCGAGCCATGTCCAGCACTCGCTATTTGAACATTTGTTTAGCTTGCTTCAAACCCAGAGAGAGCAGAAATGCAGCGGAGAAACCCAATGACTGAATTTTGGTTGAAACCAGTGAAAACCATCTGCTAGGCCTTTTATCTTGTAAAATTAACAACATGATTGGGGAGGCCAGGGAAAATATCAGTTGTAGCCAATAAGAAGCAATTGGACCCCATACCGTAGCCTCATCACAACTATGACAACAAAATTCACGTTCCATAAGTCCACATAAGTAATAAGTTCTATCACAAGTTATGTCTATTCAAATTTTTGTTAATTACAAACAATATTCCAGAAGTTGAAAAAAAAAAAGGGTCTATACGCGTATCCAGAAACTTTTCTGAAACGTTTACACTTTTGTTTTGACCTTTCCACTGACCAAAAAGGGACAGGTGTTGCTTCTCACAATGGAAGAATTGAAGATGCTCAGGACCATCCAGGTTCAGGCCCTAACAGACCAATCCTCAAAGCTTCCATGAGAATCATTTATTTAACGGACTGGACTGTAAGTTCTCAATGTCCACTGAACCTAATGGGACTTCTTTGTACCTAATATGCATTTCTCTTCCGTGTGTGTGTGTATTTGTTACTAGGTCATTTTTCCTATGACACAGGATGGAGAAAAATGTTTCAGCATACCTGGGCTATTGGGTTCTGGCAGAATTGAAGAAATAATCAGTTCTCTCTACCAAATAAATATTGCACACTGGAAGCAGAAGTAAAAGCTAAAAGAGGGCTATGAAATTCACAAGGAACTTAAAGTACAGGAGTTGCTACTGGCCAAATTATCTGCTCGTAAGCCTCCAGAAAATACCACAACCTGGCCTGGTAATAACCTAAAACACAAAGCAATTCCAATTTGTTTTCTTTTTCTGGCAAGATCTATTCATATAAAAAGTGTCACTTTCTGGATGTAAACAAGCATGATGCTACCCACTTAAAAATGAGAGTAATATGTTTGTTAAGAGGCAGGTTTTTGCCAGTGCAAAGCTGCTCTGCACCAACTATCCATGGCATAACCCAGCAGCATGCAGCCTGCTGCTAGCGTGGCTACGTGTTTGCCCCTTCTACATAGCTGTTGTCATCCTTGTCTGCACTGGGGGACTGGAAGATGCGACAGGGAGAGAACTCATGGACCGGATGCTCTCCCTGCCACAGCATCTGCTGCTACTTCCAGGGTAGCAAGCAGGATGAATGAACCCCAGAGCCTTCCCCCAAGCTCAAGAGAAAGCTCTGGTCTGATCTTCCTTCTTGCTACCCTTGTAGCAGGAAGAAAAGCCACTTTGGCTGCTGCTGGAGGTAGTAGGGAGGGAGAATGGACCTGGAGCATTCTCCCAAGCTGCTGCTGTCAGGGGTGGTGGGGAGTGGGAATAGACCTGGAACTTTGAGTCCATTCTTCCTTCCTCTCCACTACTTCCAGCAGCAGCAGCAGCTTCCCATGCTGTTGTCAGGGTAGCAGCAGAGGGGAATGGAGTTAAGGCACCAAGTCCATTTCCTTCTTCCACTACCCCAGCAGCAGCGCTGAAAGTTCTCTGCCTTATCTTTACACTCCAGAGGCAGCAGGGGAGAATGCCTTGCAGTGGGGAGGAATGCCTGATCAATTTCACCAGTGCTTTCACCAGGTGTAGCAATGGAAACAAACTTTCCTAGTCTGTTCACTTCCATTGCTACCTTAGCGGCAGGAGGTACACGTAGTGATTGTGTGGGGAGCTCCCTCCTCTCCCAGGTACTTACAAGACTCCCATTTAGAGATCCCCGCCCCTTCCCATTCCTGCAACAGAGGTTGCAATGAAAGTGAAGATACTCCCTCTGTGCTTGTGGTAAAGGCATAAATAATGGACAAAGACGTTTGCAAAAAAGGTAAGTATTTTTACATCCATTACAATGAACTACAATTCTTAGCATCTCTGGGTGTTTTTCTATAAATGTCTCTTGGTCCAGTACAACGTTCTCTACTGCTGCTTTCACTAGCCTGTCTTCCAATATCTCCTAGTCACCATTTCTATTATCCTGGTACCTGACTTGCAATGTTCTTCCACCCTTCTCCCCATCTCCTGGGCTGAGGCAGCTAGGCTATCATTTCCACAAATTCCAACCGTGAAGGTAAACCAGATATAAAGACGACTGCCTTCCCACTTCTGTGACAGTTCACTTTAGCATACTACTGCTATTTTAGTTTTGTAATGTGAACTAAATGCTTTTTGGAGAAGAAGAAAAATATGTACTATTATTATAACCTGCTCAGATTTTTCATCCCCGCATATAAATTTAAAGATATTTTCACTGCAACTCTGTATATGTCATCAAGTCATTTTACGGACTATTACTTGACTTACACTATTTACTGTTTGACTTAATACAGTCCTGAGAGAACATGACAAATTTAATAGACAAGCCTTTTGGCTGTTACTAGTTTGCTGAGTATAAGCAAAATGTATGAGAAATGATAGGTTTGCTAAATTATGTGAGTGAAAAATCTCTAAATTTGTGCCATGCATTTTCACATACTCACTGCTGTGGCTTAGTTGCTTAAAATTATTGAATTCTGAACAGAGAAAACACTTTTTAATCTTGGTAGATTACTCTTAAAAGGTAGTAACTGCTTCATGCAATTTGAATTTGCCTAGCTAGTTATTTATCTTTCAAAATGCACAACTGTTACTTGAATCTTCTACTGTAGGCTTCCTCAGTAGTTAAATATTACCAGTAAACTATGTAGCTATCTAGCAAAAGAACAGTCCAGTGAAGCTTTAATTACGGATGCTATGTCTATTTTGTATAGATACAAAATTAGAATGTTTCCTTGCAGTACCACAGAACTCCCAAATCTTGAAAATATAAATATATTTCTCTCACTTTATATGAACAAGTACATTCTTCAGCATTAATTCTACAAAAATAAACACTTACTACTGTGCACAGTCAATCAGTTTGTATTCGTTTGACCTCTCGAAGCATGCCTTTACTCCTTCGTCATCCCACAGCTTTTTTGCATGGTCAAAGAATTCCTAAAAATTGGAAACGTGACAATTAAGAGATGATTTTTCAGCTTTTTAGTTTGTAAAGACACATTTATTCATGATTCAGTTTTGCAAAACTTCAGCTATTGGCTCATATCCAGTGCTCTGGACACCTATTCCACAAGTTAAAGTCACACCCTTAATAAATAAAGGACTTCCCACAAACATGTTCCCATCACCCCCAAAAATTGGAGAGCTGGAAGGGATATCATGGATCATCTAGTCTAACCCCCCTGCCCTGAAGCAGGATACCCTAGATCTAAAGCATCCATGATAGATGCCTGCCCGTCTTTTCTTGAATGCTTCCAGGAAAGGAGATTCTACATCCTCTCTAGACAGCTTGTTCCACCGCTGATTTGTTCTAATAGTTAGAAAGATGTCCTCCTCAGACAACTTAACAAAAAGATGGGCCTTGCTGTTTGCCCAAAAATATGGCCTCTGCCAGCCAAGAAAGACAATGTGTTCCAAAACCAAAAACCCCTCACAGAGCATGTCCAGCCAAGAGTTCTTCTTGCTTATCTGGGTGAAACTCCATTGTGAGCATCTCAAGTGCTCAAAATCATGCCATCTCATGGGAAGAGAGGCAATCTCTCCAGTAATTAATTTGGTCCCGAGAAGTTCAATCATAGGTTAAAATGTTGAATTTTATTTATTTAATATATTTATATCCCACCCCTCCTGCAAACAGATTCGAATTCAATGAAGAAGCTTAACAAGACCTTGTGCAGATCATGGTGCATTTTAAAAATATGCTTCCAGCATGTCATTCTATTTTATAAGAAGTTGCACTAGCTTCAAATTTTGAATGGTCCTATAGTGTAGTCCCACGGAAAGCATATCACAGCAGTCTAATCTCTAGAGGAGAATGGCATATTATATTTATAGGCAAGTCGGCAAATGTGCTCTCTCATGAGCGGATTTGTGTGTGTTATCTTCAAGGCTGTAAAGGACCTTGAACATTTCTTATGGGATTGCCCTTTTTTAATATTCTGTTTTAAGGATGAGATATCTAACCCCACTCATTATTAAACTGTCTTTTGGACAAGAGAAAAACAATATTGTTCTTGACTAACAACTTGCTCCAAATTCTACAGTGTTAATAGGAACCTTTGTTGTAATAGCACAAAAATATGGAGTAACTGACTGAAACAGAGGTAGTAGTCCCTGCTGCTCTCTCACATCGTTGTATAAATAGAACCTTTGGTTTTTGTAATGAGAACTTAATTAGTTCATATTTTCTAGTTTTCATTTTTTCTACCGTTTTAATATTTTTAGTCTATATGGTGTTTTTTTTTTTAATCCTTTGCATATACTTTTGTTGGTGGTATATGTTTGACAATTAAGCTGCAAATAATGTATCAATCTATATAAATTGTTGCGAGGTCCACATCAAAGAGAAAACATAACAAATATGTTTCTTGCCGTGCACTAATGAAAACAAGTGGTCTTGACCACAGATACTATTTGAATATACAGAAGCAGCCCAGCTCTTGCATTACATCCAGGCTGACAGTGACAGGACAGTGTTGGTTTCTGCCAGCGAGAAGGCGCTTAAGCATTCTCAAAACAGGTAAGAATCAAGGAACTTCCTCCTGAGTTGCCTTGTCACAATTTTTCAAAATGCCCTTGCCTAAGGATGGGAGATGGGACTCCAGTTAATAGTTTGTTATAATGTAATAGTTCTTTAAGAGCTGTTGGAACATGCTTTTCCCTGTCCCTGCTAACACCAGTCAGTAAGAACAAGGATCTGACTCGCAGGTTCTGACAGGAGCATGTAGATTTTGACAAGAACTTGTGAGTTATGCCCCCATCACCTCTAGGCTGAACTTTAAACGGTGAAGACAGGTTGGTTCCTTCTCCCTCGCTAACCCTCAAAACGTCATATTTGAGAATGTAAAAATTGCAAATGTAAAGAAGAGACACATTAGTAAAGTTGCTGAGGTAATTTTATAGTGCTATTCTATAAAATTCAATATTTTAGTAGATATTGCTAGTATACTTTATACTTTTATTGACTTGCTTGACAGTTAAAACTAGTCAGATTTAAAATTTACTGCAAGTACAGGCTCTGCATCTCATATTTTTCATTTATACTGGCGTCATGGTTAGGTCACCAAAGTGGCGAAGACAGCACATTATTTCAGTTTAAAAATGAGAGACTGCAAGGGTGCAGGAGTATGGGGTGTCCAGGATGTGGGCAGACAGTGGGGTTGGGATGGGGCCAGGACTGGGCCCAGTTGGGAGACAAGAGAAAGAAAGGGGAACCAGGGTTGGGAGAGAAAGAGCAGAGCAAGGGCCAAAGCAGGTCCAGAGACAGAGCAAGGATTGCCCTGGAAGCAGGAAAAGAGGATACAAAGCAAGACAGGAAAAGGAGCAAAGAAACTGGGAGAGTTGCTGTTCCACCCAGTTCCTTGCTATTGCCAGCTAGCCTTATATTTATTATTGTTTATTTATTTAGGTCACGCCCTTTTCTGAAAAATAAAAGTGACATATGCTGGCAGGCAGTCATCAAGGACCTGGGATACATGGCAAGGACTGAGTCAAAGAAAGATCCAGGAGGGGAAGGTCTAGGTAGAGCCACAGAACAACTGTGGAGTCACTGCCACAGAACCCTTGCACAGAGTTGACAGTTCAAGGCCTGGTGTCTGACAAGAGATAGAGGGAGAAATAATCGATGAAGTATTTGTTACTAAAAATTTTGCTTTTCCTCTAAACAACTGCTCAGCCATTGGGTCTTTTCACATACAATATATGTAAAATAAGGTTGAAAGAATTTTATTCTCTCCAGCTCTGTGTTACTTCTAAAAAAAAAGACAGTAAATAAGGGGGTGATGTTCCCTCTCTGTGTATAAAGCGATACAACTTAAAGAGTTCTGTACATGTGATTTCCTGAAACAATGGATAAGCAAAAACCCAAACATAAATATGTTGGCTGCTTGCCAGCATATAAGCCACCTTTAGTTTACAGAAACGAAGGAGAAAAAAACAAATAAGGTGTTCACTCAAAATCACTATACATAGGAACACTTCTAGAGGCTCTTGCAGAAGACTAATGAAACGATGTTGGTATTCAGAAGCCTACACTCTTCCCATTGATTCAGTAGGAAAGCAATGCTTCATCACAGAGGTAGAGAACTCTGCTTTTGGAAACATCCTGTTTCATATATGCCATATGTAAAACTAAAGGCATCTATAGAAATTAATTATTCCAATACGAGAAAAGATGTGTTAGCCATAGGTGTATGGCAAAATCCATTCTACAAAATTACACTATTAAAATTCCACTCTGTAGTTTAGCTTGAATATGGCATTCTCCTTCATCTCCTGTCCTAATAAAGAGGTTGGTATCTTGAAACCACTTAAAACATTAAGCACTGTCAGTGAAGGCACTACTTATAAGCATGCCGTTTCATGATTGTTCACCTGCAAGTACTATTGCAGTTTCAAGGCTACCCCAAAATGGTTGTATTTCAGCATGTGATCTGATCAGAACAAAGATCTGACACAGAATTTTAATTCAGAATTAGTGTGCTTGCTGACCTTCAGGGAGGGGCGGGGACTAACGTGAGTTTAACTTACGTTAGCACGGTCATGTAAAATTCCAGCTCGTGCGCACAGGGCTTTTAGCGTTATTTTCCTATTCGCCCGATAAACTCAATAACGTGATACAGGGCTGGATTTTGAGCCCTGTATCACGTTATTGAATTTAAGGAGAGAATGGGAAAATAATGCTAAAAACCCCGCACACACAAGCAGGGGTTTCACGTAACCTTGCTAACATAAGTTAAACTCATGTTAGTCCCTCCTGCCCCTCTCTGAATGTCAGCAAGCACCCTTAGAGATGGAACAAAGCAGAACACAGTGATAACTTATTTAGGTTTCATGCAATTTACAAAACTCTAATCCTTACAATTGGAAGCCAACACAAATCTTACATTATCCAAATAATAAGCACAAACTTTCTTATTGTCAGGAAATATGCATTTTCTTTATAACTGTGAAGTGAACTCGAACGCATAGAATTTTAAAAGATTTTAAAACATCTTTAAAACTAATTTTGTTGCAAACAACACATATATATTATTAACTAGAATTATATTTTTAGGAAAGTGCAAACTGATGCTTACAACCATATAAAAGCACTTTCCACCATTTTGGAAAAGGGCAGTCAGCTGTCCTGCTCCTTCTACAAAAAGTCATTTATGATATATCAAATATACCAATTAGGAAGGTGAGAGTTTTCAAGTATGCTGAAATTTTAAGGAAAGTCTGAAGTAGCAAGAAACCATTTTAAAGTTCAATCAAGGCAAAAAAAAAGTTAGAGAAATGTCAACATTTCAAATGAGATTTATTTTTATTTTTATTTAAAAGTAAACCTCCTTTTCTTCTACCCCCTCCCCAAAATATTGGCCATGCCTCAAACTTTGAAGAATCCTTTGATTTCAGAGTCAATCTGGCTCTATTCAAAACACCACAATTATCCAAATAAGAATAATATGGTGAACCAATATAAAAGTTCACAATGGAAGCTGTTTGCAATTTCAGTTCTGGCCCAACTACTGTAATGCCTGGCTCTGTAACTGGCTTACTGTATGACCTTTGCAAGTTACTTAAATTCTTTTCTATGCTTCAGTTTTTCTATTTGTAAAATAGATAAACAACAGTACTCCTCTCATCATAGGGCTGCCGTGTGGTTCATCTACTACTTGCAAATTAAATCACTGGATCAAAGAGCCTATTCTCTAGTCCCTACTCTAGCCTTTAAAGAAAAAACAAAGCTTTATGCTGTAGTAAAAAAAATGAAGTACATGACCTTGAATCCAGCCTAAATTAGGCCTTGCCTCCAAGTTGACTACATACATAAGGTAACAAAGCATGTCTATGATTTTCAGTCATCATTATGCAACTGCCAACTGCTGACAGAGCTTTCACGGAGAGATCAGAATATAAAAGGAATAGTTTTTAGAATAGATGGGGTCAACAGTCACTGACGGTAATGTTGAGTTCAGTTTTGAAACTATTTACGTTTGTTCCAAATCAACATTAAAACCATGGATTAGTTTTGTTTTTCAGTGTTGTGAATGAAATTTATAAGTAGCTTATGAAAATGAAAATAGTTTATGTTTTCCTGAAAGATTTACAAACCATAAAGAAAATCAGGAAAATATGCCACAATAGCCTCTGTGAGTTGTGTTAACTCACAATAACTGTATTAGACAGGACTCTTAAAAATTGCGGATCTTGATAAATACAGAAAAATAATTATAGCATTTCCTAATTAGGGATTTCTGCAGCTCATGGCAGATGCTTCAGGGCTGACCCAAACATTCCTTAATCTCAAAGGGAATCCATAACAATTCTGTCTTGTATATCTATAAGAAAATACATTATTAACCAAAGCTACTAGGATCACTTGTAACTCTCTACATCTTTTCCTTCCTATGACCACACTTTTACAAGAGCCTCGAGTAATTTATTCAGCACAAGCCATTCTAACCAACTACAAAAGAACATTTTTTCATGTTTCAGGCCATTTGTGAAAAATTCATGTGAAGAAAGAAACTAACATTACCCTACTCCCTTAATGGCCTTCTGTATGTGGCATTTTTGGATCTTAAGGCAGCATTTGATTCGGTGGATAGGATTATTTTGTGGAGGAAACTGTCCACTTTGTCAATTATAAGAGACTTTTAAGCCTAATTCAATCTTTATACGCTGATTCCTCTTCAGTGGTAAAAGTGGATAAAGAGGGCCATGTAACGGACCTGATTGGAAACATGGTAGGTGTGAGACAGGGTTGTGTCCTGGCTCCTGCCTTATTTAATCTATTCATTAACGATGCGATTCCCACGATGGCAGATATCAAGTTTTTTCCCTCCTAGACTGGCCTCTCGAGCAGTGGGCTGTTTATTTTATGCGGACAATGTTGTCCTGCTCTCCCAGACAAGTATTGGTTTGGCAAGACAAATGACTGCCTTTGCACTGTATTGTAAGGCTAACAAATTATCCATCAACTTTTCTAAATCTAAGATTATGGCTTTCACCTATAAATGGAAGTGCCACAGGTGGGCTATTGTAACAATATGTTACAGCAGGTCCCAAGTTTTAAATATTTGGGCCTGCTGTTCCATAAGACAGGAAGATGGACGGAACATATCCAGAGAGCAACGTTCACAGCGAAGGGCCCAGCCCATGCCGTTCAAAGATTCTTTCTTAGGACAGGGGGTAGCGCCATTACATCTGCTATCCAAGTTTTTAATAGTAAGGTTAGGGCTCAACTTCTTTTTGGAGCTGAACTTTGGGCTCCGTTTACATCTTATAGTTTAAATATAATTCAAACAAAGTTTTTACAACGTCTTCTAGAGGCACCGAGGGGTACACCCCTCTGCTGCCTTTAGAGTGGAATTAGGCCAAAAGAGCTGGCATTCGGTAGTAATGGTGATGGCTTTGAAATTCTGGATTCGAGTCAACTGTCCCCAGAATTCGGGGCTGCTAAAATGGATTAAGGAGGATTCGTTTAAAAACCCATGGTCTAAGCTTATGGAAAACCAACTAAATAAAATGGGATCATCAACAGCCTACTTAGAACATAAGGCTTTGCATGCAGTTTGCCCTGAGGTATTTCAGAGGGCCTGGGGTATCGACAGGCAGCTTGAGATGGGAAAAATCAACAAATCCCCCCATACGGTTTCCTACCTTGCGTGGGTGCTGGTACTGGGAGAAATGGCAGATTATCTGCACTGTAATATATTGCCAAGAGGCAAACATCTAATTATCTGTGCCAGGGTTAATGCGTTTCCTTCCAGAGTTTGGGAAGGGCACATAAAGGGAATTCCATTTCTGGATTGGTTGTGTCCGTTCGACAACTTGGCTATAGAGACTATGAAGAATATTATGCTTCACTGTCATCTGTATGACAAGTCGAGGGAAAGATTTCTGATCCTGCTTTTTTATAAATTTCCTGGTAGAGCGAACTGGTTTCTTGTGGGTCTTGCTCTAAATAGCGCTATCCCACGGACTTCCATGAACACCGCTCAATTTTTGGTTCAAGTTTTTTGCATTCGTAAACGTTTTCTTGATTTTAAATTGTCTTGTGTAGACTGTGAGTCTGAGTCATGATATGTGCCTGTAGAAGTTTGAGTATCAGAGTATTCCCTTACAGGAGTTTACTCTTGTCTGCTCTATGTATATTTTACTATATCCTATATGGATTCTTATTGTGTGTGTGTGTGTGCCTTTATTGTCTTTGTTACCTTTGAGATTGTATTGTGTATTGCTTTTGTTTATTGTGTATTTATTTTTGTTGTTTGTGGTCATGACCGCTGGTCACGCCTAATAAACCTGATTGATTGATTGACATTACCCCACTTGTTTTTATAGGTACCTACTCTAGGAATTCTTGAGTGAAAATTTCCACTGTGGTAAAACAAAAAGATGTGATGTGAGCATTGCGATTAAAAAGAAATTTTCCCCTACAGTCTTTCCGGTCCTTTATTTTGTCTGTGTTACTTAAAAAGTATTTCTATACATAAGTACCATCATACCGGTTCAAACCAATGGTCCATCCAGCACAGTATCCTATCCCCAACAGTGGACATGTTAAGTCATTTCAGAGAAGCACACAACAGGGAATAGAACCATTCCGTTATTTACTCCCCGCTCTTGACCGTCAGAGGCTATGTCCCCTGACCAACCAACTTGACTAACAGCCATTTATGGATCTATCCACTAAGAACTTTATGGATCTATTTAACACTTTTAAAAACCAAGTTACGCTATTGGCCATCACAACATCCTTTAGCAACAAGTTCTGCAAGTTAATTGTACATTGAGTGAAAAAGTATTTCTTTTAAATTGTATTAAATTACTGGTTCTACACCAGTCATGTTTTTGTAAACTTCTATTCTATCTTCTCTCAGTCATCTCTTCTCCAAGCTGACCAGCCCTAACCTATTGACCCTTTCCTCATACTTAAGCCATTCATTTTTTGTTGCCCTTCTTTGAACCTTTCCAGTATTACTATATCTTTTTGAGATGGGGCAGTAGGAACGGTACATACTCAAGGCAAGGTCACATCATCATAGATTTATATAGTGGCATCTTGATATTCTCTGGTTTATTCTTTATCCTTTTCCCAATAATTTCTAATGTTCTGTTTGCCTTTTTGACCACTGGTACACACTAAGTTGTTGTTTTCGATGAACTGTCCACAACCACAATGACTCCATGATCCTTTTCCTAAGTGTTAATACCTACTTTAGGACTCAGCATTCTGTATTTCTAATTGGAATTATTTTTGCCTATGTGCATCACTTTCCACTTGTCAACATCAAATTTCATCTGCCCAGTCACAAAATCCTCTTGTAATTTCTCACCACAGTCTGCTTCAGTCTTGACTATCTTGAATAACTTTGTGTCAACTGCAAATTTGGTCACCTCACTCCTTAATATATTCATTAATTATCTTGAAAAGGGAGTAATTACCACCAGTACCAGTACAGACCCTGGGTTATTGGTTGGTTATTTGGTTTTAGCCAATTAATTTGAATATGTACAGGCATATCACACCCTTTGAATACATAAAGGCACTGTCCTACATTTTGTTTTGTGTGTTTCGTTTGGAGACAAATTTGTAACTGGAATAAAGGTAAATAATATGCAGATGGATAGCCCCCCCCAAATAAAAAATACATGGAAATGCACAAACGGCAACTTGTTAGGTGTTAAACAGGTACCGTGTAGTACTGGACAGTACCAAGTTGGTTTGACTACTGACATGTTGATGGGTTTACCCTTTTGCATGAATTCCTGTTTCAGCTCTACTTTGGAGCCCTTTCTAAAAATCAGTGGGTAAAAAGAGACGTGCTTTGGGCATGCTTTGGCCCAGGACCCAGTGGTACATGTAACCACACGCTGCCAGATGTTGGCCTGAGATTGCCCCAGGTGGTGTTGGGGCTAGCCCAGGCTAAGACTCGCCTGACCAGGTCAAAGTGGGCTAAAGTGGCTGAGCATGTCTGTGGAGACACGGCTTTCCTGGGCTGGGGTCCACCATGGCTGTGCCTCCTTGGCCCAGGAAAGCCGGGCCAAGGAGGCAGGGTGCTGGGAGCACAGCATGGGCAAGGTTGCCTGCCTGCATGTTTGTTGTGCTCCTGGCTGTATCCAGGCCGTGCAGCTGGTGGGATGGCTCCCTGGCTGCGATTACATGTGTCCAGTGCCCAAACTGACCCAGGGCTGGTCGTGATGGCACCGTGCCACCGTCATGTGTTTTTTGTAGTTGATAAAGTGCTGGGCTTGAACCTGGGAGCCCAGGATTCCAATTTCACCCTAGTCAGTGAACTCATTGGGTGACCTTGGGCAAGTCACAGCCTCTCAGTCTCAGTACACCATCCATAAAATGGGAATATGCATGTGTCTTTCTTTCTCTGTGTTACCCTCAATCTTGTCACTCTAAGGTTGTACGCCCACTGGGCAGGGACCTGTTTCCAAAACCTGTGAATGTAAAGTGCTGTGTACGCCTAGTAGAGCTATAGAAAAGATAAGTAGCAGTAGTGTTACATTCGCTACCCTCCAGTCCTCAAGCAGATTTTAGTGATATGTTACTACTTACCAGTAGTAGCTTTGTGAGTTCACATTTGAGTTCCTGAATCAGAACTCCTGGGAAAATACCACATCCTAGGTTTTTCTAAATGTTTATACAGACACTAAAAATTTAATTTTGAACAACTTATTAAACCATAGGAATGCTGCAAAGAGATACATAGAACAATATCTTTAATATTCAGTAAAAATGCAAGGGAAAACCCCAAAGCTTTTCAACTTCCTTAGATACTTAAAATCAAGAGCACACATTTCTGAACGTCATTTTCACTTACACATCAGATATTTTTGTTGCTCCCTTAGTTGAACACTACATTAGAGAGGGACATAAGTATACTGATTTACATTTCTGGGTGTGGTAGAGGTTTATAACTGGGGTGGGCCATGGCTCAGGTGTTAAAGCACATGCTTTGCATGTATAAGGTCCCAAGTTCAATCTCTGGTATCACCGATTCAGAATCTCTCATAACATGCCTGGGTGAGGCCTCTGTCACAGACCCTGGCGCACCAGGTGTGAAACCCTGCTGCCATGTCCAGTTGTGATAATACTGGGACCATTGGACTGACTCAATTAGGCGGCTCCTTATAATAAGAGGATAACCTTTTGAGACTAGAGGCCTACTAGATTTGTAAACTGATTACTCTTATTTCCAATGGATTAAATGAAGAATTAGATTTCATGCCTTTTTGTAATGTAGCCGTATTTTGGAAGACCTTGGTTTAGTTAATTAATTAACCTAATGAATGAGTGGTATGACTTCTCCAGTGCGTGTATGGATAGTTGTGAACCCAACTGAAGTTAGTTTGCTGTTTGTGACTTACTAGCATACCATCCTTGCTACCATGGATGTCGCTTCACTATGACGGTATTGCTGTCTGCCTAAAATACCTGCAAGACAACAGAGAAATCTCAGATATCCACCCCAAGCACATTGCAAATCTCATCCATTTAATCCTGACTGACAACAACTTCACATTCAATTACAAACACTATGTATAAACAATGGGGACAGCTATGTGCACAAAAATGACTCCCCAATACGTTAACTTTTTTATGGGCCACCTGGAAGAATGAATACCTGGAAAAATGCACCACCAAACCATTCCTGTACCTCAGATACATAGATGATATTTTCTTCATCTGGACAGACAATCTGGACTTGCTCTTAGAATTCCACTCCAACCTCAACGATCACCACCCCTCTATCAAACTAACCTTGGAATATTCCCACACCAGTCTCAACTTCCCGGACACCAGTGTCAGCATGCACAATGTCAACCTGTAGACAGCAATATACAAGAAACCAACAGACTACCACATCTAACCCTACTGATCCAACAACCACCCAAGACACACCCAAAAATTAGTTATCTACAGCCAAGCACTCAGACACCACACAATCTGCTCTGACGAACAGATCTACGATGCTCACCTCACCCTGCTAAAACCACTTTCACAAAACAAGGACACTCCAACAGAGAAGTAGACGAAATTATAGAGCGAGACACGCAAATCCCTCAAAAGAACCTGTTAGAATACAGAAAGAAGGAACCCTCTAGCTGCACATCCCTTGTATACGTGGCATCATCCAACAGCTACAACCCATACTTGATGGGGACAACACCCTAAGAAAAATCTTCCCTGAACCACCTCTTCTGGCCTTCGAACAACCCCCGAACCTCTCACAACAGATCATCCAGAGAAAAGTACCCACCACCCAGAACACCCCAATGTCAACAGGAGCAAAACCTTGCCAGAACAGCAGATGCAAAACGTGCCAACACATCTCTTCCACCACCACTGTCAATACCCCCCATGAGAAACCATTCCAAATACAAGAAAACTACACCTGCAAATCCCCAAATGTAGTGTACTTCATTCAGTGCACCATATGCCGCCATGGAAACTATGTTGGTAAAACCCAGCAAATCTTGCACCAACGGATGAACTCACACAGACATACAATTATAAACAAAGTCACTGACTCTATGGTGGGCAATCACTTCTCCCAGCACAACTACTCCATATCAGACCTCTTAGTCCTCATCCTCAAAGGAAATCTTCACAACACCCTCAGAAGACGGGACTGGGAACTAAAATTAGTAAGTTTATTGGAAATGAAAAGCAATGGACTTAAAGACCTAAATTTCTCAAGCCATTATGAAAAGCTTTAAACTTGGACACTAAAAGCAATGGATTTAACAAGGACCTATATTTCTCAAGCCACAACAAGTATCTGTAATACCTTACAGTTACTGCATTTTTAATTTCTGTTATCCTCTGTACCAAGTTTCTAGATCATTCTAACTATTTTATCTCCCTGTCTGCAACCGACCCTGTCAGCTGTATACCCAATCATTGTGGGAATTCACATACTTTGAACCCAGTTCCTTTGATATGTGTACTCCCTTCTCCTGATAAGCTCTTTCCCCACTATATTCACAAACTAACTGTTTACTATCTGTGTGTGTTTACCACCATCTATTGTTCCTTTTTCTACACCAATATATAATTTTACAGCTGTTGTGTAAATGTCTGACACATCTCTCTGTTTACCCCCCTACCACCTTGCTCTGTCCACTCCCACCCATTCCATACCACCTCCATATATATCTGCTCTACATTTGCTCAGTTTATATATTTCTACTGGCTATGCTACATGCCTGAGGAAAGGCCGTGTGGCCCTAAAGCTTGCTTATTTCCACCAACAGTTAGTCCAATAAAAGATAGCTGGAGTAGGAACTGTTTTCTACAGGCTCAAGCAAAAAGCAGGGCTCTTATTGATCTTTGGTGCTCTATGGTATTTGAACTCGATACATTTTATAACATTTTGGGAGTTTTCTAGATTTAACTGGTGGTTCTACAATTGGTGGTATAATTTTATTGATTTTTAACATACACATTTTCATAATAATTTTATTGATCCACCCTCTTTTCTACTCTTATAGGTTCCCAAGTATGGGTTTGATATTTTATATTGAATAAGTCTACTTTCACAGAGTTATTTAATTCTAGATAGCTTTCCAGTACCATGTTACAGGATGTTTTAGCGTGTGCGTGTGTGTGTGTGTGTATAAATTAATTATTATATTACTGTTTAGAAGAGCTTGTTTCAAAACGTTTTTTTTTTTTTAATTTTAAGCATGAAACTAATAATATAGCTATTTTGGCTTTTTTAACACTACTGAAGCTGTATATATGTATATAAAAGTTATAGTGTATCTTGCTGAATATTTTTAGTAAATTCTTATATCTGTTTGCAGTAGTTTTGATTGTTGTTTTTGTTGCAAGCGGAACTGTTAGTGCTGCATAATAAAAAAAAGTATTGACACAAACACATACTATGGTATTTTGTAAGGAGAGTAACTTTAAGTTAGGCACAAATGAATATTCATCATTACAATCTTTACAAAATTTTGGAGAAAGTTTTAATAAAGGCATTGCCTAACAGTCTGTCTGTAAAATAGAAAATGTGTAGAGAAGTTACCCAAAATAAATAGTGAGGCAAACATACAGAGTACACTATAATGAGATTTCACAAAAATCACTATTTCAGCTTTGCACCAGAGCTGGCTTGTTGCAATGTGTACAGTCACCAGAAAGAAGCAGCGGCAGCAGCTTCCAGACTTAACTCTGCCCATTGGAACCTTTCATAGCAGGTGGTGTATGGCCTGAGGCAGTTTCAGCATACTTCCAAATAAAGGGACTGTGAGGATGTACAATACAGTCTCTCTGTGTCTGTGATACTGCACATGGTAATGAGGTAGAACTGAACCCACAAGGCTGATGACGGAGTAAGCACAAGACTAAGCAAGGAGCAGTGGAAGAACTGAGGAAATTTCTCAGAATTGCAAGTGAACCTGACTGAGAGATTAAGGGACAGGTTACTTTGTGGACTATTTCTTGTTCCTGACAACTCTGTTAAAGGAATTACCCTTTGCAGAGCACTAAGGTGTTGTAACTGTGAGAAACATCCACCTTCATACTTGAAAGTCTCCAGGGTAAATGTTGGAAGAGGGTTTCTGTGGCGGTGTACTTTTAAAAAGTATTACCACTAGTAGTAGTATTACGTACTGCTTTTTGTATTTTTATTCTTTGTTTTTGTAAAGTTACAGAAACAGTTGAAATGGGAGGAGGGAGATGTTGTAATGTGTACAGTCAATCACTAGGAGGAGAAGTTGCTGCAGTCCCAGGAATAAATAAATAAAATAATAAAATAAATAATAATATTAATAATAATCTTTGTCCTTTGGAACCTTCCATAGCGGGGTGGGGAGATGTGGCTGTTAAAGAGACTGCGTGAAAACAGATATGACAGTAGCCCATGTTGGCCCAGGAGTCCCCTGCACGTTTGTTCTGTTGCCGCCAGATTTTCACCTGGGTATGCCCCGGCATGGGCAGCCGGCTGCTATGAGACATGTCCTCTGGAGAAGCTTGGAGACAAAGCCTGCTCACACAGACCAAAGCGGACTAACAATCTCCCTCTCATCTGTTTTATGCCCGAGCCCCACCCCAAGGTCAGTGGATTGGGCCCCCGTGCTCACCCACCTCCGTGGAAAAGCTGATGGGGGGGCTGGAGGAATGAGGTCACCCAGCCCTGCCAAACAGCTGATCGGGGGGGTGGGGCTGGAAGAGCGCTTTGATGAGCTGTTTGGCAGTTCAGGTGAGTGAGCCAAAAAGCTGATGCAGGACCCCCCAGGAGTGCCCCCGATCAGATGTTTGCCGAAAGCACTTCCCTGGGCCTGATCCTGCTGCACAGCATTGGCCCAGGAGTCCTGTCTCATGTGAACAGCTCCTTGGGCCAACCCGTGGCATGGAGGAACCTGTGACGTCAGTCCCTACACCCGAGTTACAGGGGGAGGGCTGGGATACACATGTGAACAGCCCTCCTCGCCAACCCAAGGGCTGGCGGCTGCAATGGTTCACCCCGAGGCAGACCAGGGAGCTACCTCAACACCGTCGTGTCCATTTTCACCCACTGTGAAGCTGAACAGTATCATCTCTCTGCTTTTACACTACTACAAGGCTATACCAAGATTTCTTCTTTAAAAAAAGAAAAAATAGTGTTTCTACATTTAGGAAATAAAGCAATAAGTTTTTAGAGGGCCACAACAGAAAACTCTCCACCCATACATCTTCAAAAAACCATCACACTACCTAAAAATAGAAATTGCATGAGTTTTTGTGTAATGAAAAGGCTTTCCAACTGCTTGAATTAGGGGAAAAACAGAAAGGAAGACTAAACAAGCAAATATCTTCAGGGACAAATATTCATGGAATTTGCAAACAATTTTTGAAATTCTGCATTCAGGTTTAGAAAGGTTCATATTAGGTCAACAAAGGTGTTATGTTTTTGTTTTTTAAAACTAATCATATTCCAAACATTTGCTTCCATAAAAAGTGTGCATTATGGATGACCCGATATCACTGCTTACTCACCTAGAAACAGGAATATACAAGATACCACAGTATTTTTCCTTCCACATATTTACCGTTAAGTGTATTATAAACTTGTATAACTGCTTGCTGGGATAAAATAAAATAAAGCATTTCCTTCTCAATCAAATTCTCTTTTCTTCTAAATCCAAGGCCTCCAACTTAATTTCTCATTCAAGTGGGGTCTCTGTGATTTGTATGACCAGCACTTAAAAAATGTGGTGCTAAAATGACAAGTGTCCCAGGCTCAATTTTCACAGTTCTACCTCACTGAAATTCTAAGTATTTTTTTTTCTCTGGTGTGGTTACTTTTTCTTTTAATATAAATTAAAACTGTGAAGTCATTAAAAACTATTGGACAGATACAGTTGATGAAAAAAAACCATTAGCAGCAACTTTCACACAGACTTTGTAGACAAACGCTACATCTGTAAAAGTTTTGACAAATTATCTGCTGTAGGCTGCAACCCAGTAAATGCTTTGCAGAAGCAAGAGATTGCGTATGTTCTGCCGGGAGAATGGGGAAAGCAACACGCACTTGATCAAAAACATGGCTGTTGGGGGTTGTTGTGATAGCAACAGCTCCCCGCACGCAACTATTGGCCATGTTGCTGCCCCAAGGATTCTCCCTTGTCCCTCCTGCTCCACTAACAGGTTCCTCCTCGGGCTATTTATTTTACCCCACCCTTCTCCTAAAGACTCAGGGCGGCTCACAACAAAATAGACAGACAGACCAACCCTACTCCCCCACCCCTCTACCCACTCCCTATTCCTTCCTGTGAAATGCCTGGCCAAACAAAAAGATCTTGCATCTCTCTGGAAGACTAACAGGCTATCTAGCTATCGAGGAGTGGGGGAGTAAGATTAGTGTATGTTAGGTGGGGGTAAAGGATGGGTGTGATGGGGGACGCAGCTCCGGGGGACCCACAGACCCAGCAATGCCCACGGGGAACACACGCGCCTGGCAAGAACTCTCGGGGCAAGGGGGTGTGCACACAGTTGCTGTGTTGAAAAGATACCCCTTAGGTTATAAGGTGGCCTATATGTCCTTACAAGGACGGGGCCGTATCATCATAGGGGTAAGGCGTTCAGGAAGCGGTGTGCAATACCCTGCTCGCCCCACACTCGCCTTCAGTCGTACGGTGCTGGGGGTAGTACACCACGTGCCCGGTTCAAGTGTGTCAGGAAGGGGGAAGCACCCAGGGACGGGGACAGGAACGGGGGGAAAAAGGACCCGCACCCACGACTGGGAAGGAGGGGGAAGGGATGGGGAGAACCCCCGAGGTAGCAGGGCAGTGCACTCACTCTCACTCCCGGTCCCTACCGTTCACCCTCTTTCCCTTTCACCCTCACACGCACTCACCTTTCACTCTCCAAGCACACTCTCGGTAAATCACAGAATTGCGATCAACAACGCTCCACTCCACAGCGGCCAGCCTCACAGGTTCACTGATCGCCGGCATCTGAGGATCTGTGCACTTCCCTTAAGTTCCTTAGGCCCCGCCCTCTATGCGTGCCTGCAAATGTGCAGAGCGGCGCAACGCTGGTTGTGGCTCCTCCCCCTCTCTGCTCCGCACTCGGCTTGGGGGCGCCTCCACCGCCGGTGCTGCATCCTCGTCAGGCCTGGGGGGGTCTATCCTTCCCCTGCTCTCTAAGATCTCTGATGCCTCTCCTGCCTTATCACTCGGGGGTGTTGGTGGGGAATCGGTTCTAGAGGGGGCTTCTATTCGGGGCCCCTTCTTTCTTCTCGCTCGGGGGTCGTGCCGACGGGTGCCCCTCCCTCGTCCCTGCGCCCAAGTCCTGACAGCGGGGTGGGTGGAATGATGGGGTTTTAAGGAATTTTACGTACTACTGT
>QEPC01003937.1:2720667-2740225 GCA_003113815.1 Sphenodon punctatus
ATGTAAGAACGGAACCAACCTAAAATGGTGCCACCAACCCCAGCCAGGTCCCACAGGCGAGTCACCAGCATCTCATGATTCACTGTGTCAAATTCCACAAATAGATCTAGTAGAACCAGCAGGGTAATATGACCCGTGTCCAGCTCCACTAGGAGGTCGTCAGCTAAAGTCACAATCGCTGTCTTTGCCCTCGATGAAAGCCAGACTGCGTGGGATCAAGAAAACCAGTGCGGTTCTGATGTACTTGCAAGCTGACGGGTCACCACCCTTTCAAGTGATGGTTTCTTGTGGAACGGCCGAACCACAGCCTTTTTGAGGCAGTCAGGCACCTTCCCCTCCTGAAGGGAGACACTGATCATTCCCACCAACACCGGACTCAACGTCTCCCTGGTGGCCTTAACCAAGCAGGATGGGCAAGGATCTAATTCACAAGTTGTGGCCCGAACAGACCCCAGCACATCCGCCACCTCGGCAGGCAACTGAAATTCATCCCATAAACTATGACCAGACACGGCACTTCTAACCTCTGCTTCTGTCACTGCCTCCAAAATGATAGAGTCGACGTCATGCTCAATGCAAGCAATTTTATCCACAAAGTACGTTAAAAACATGTCACAGCGGACCTTGGATGAATCCAGTTCCAGGTGGACACAGGCTGGATTTACCAAACCCCTCACCACCCGGAACAGCTCCACTGGACGCGACTGAACAGATACTATGAGGGCAGCAAAGAACCGCTTCTTTGCTGCCTGCACAGCCATGGCATAGGCCTTCAAAAACGCTGTATGCCACAAATCAATTGTCTTGAGCGCAAGTACGGCGCCACCATCACTCTGTCTCCCCTCGCACTCCAACCTCCCCAGGTCCTCTGTAAACCATGGAGACCTGCAGTGGTGAAAAGCTGGGAGCGGACACCTGGAAGTCGTGGTGAATACAAGTGATTTTGTCCACAAAATAGTCAATAAACAAGTCACAGTGAGCACTGAAAAACTCCAGTTCCAGGCGGAGAAAGGCTGGACTGACCAGCCCCTTCACCACCTGGAAAAGCTCAGCAGGACGAGACTGCAGATAATATGAAAGAAATCCTTTGCTGCCTGCATAGGCTTTTAAAGTAGCTCTATGTCGCAAGCGGTTGGCTTCAGTACAAGTACAACACCACCGGTGCTCTAACTGTCTTCCCTCCTGCTTCAGCCAACGCATGTCTTCTGCTGAGGTTTGGCCCTTGAGGTTGGAAGGTTATATCCCCCAGAGCATTCCGGAACCACTCAGGCTCCAGAAGTCTCTGGCGGTGAACCAAATGAACAGGTTCCACACCCTGCCAGGGGCAGACATGTGCCAGGAGACTGGCCCGTAGGAGATAATGGTCTGTCCATGTTAAGGGCATTGTCGACACATCCCCCACTAACCTCTCCCTCTCTTCCCTCCGCCCCCCGGTCTCAAGGCCAGTACAAAATACCAAATCCAGAGTAAGCCTTCCCTTGAGACAAGCCCATAGTTGCCACGGTGGCCATGAACTATTGCTCTGCCCCCTTAAAACTGGTGTTAGCGTGTATACTGAAGTCTCCTAAGACCACCAGCCTCAGGAACCTCAAGACCACCTCTGACACCAGATCGGCTAGAGCAAGTAGAGATGCTGCTGTACAGGAAGATGCAAGGTGTACAAGCAGTAGCCCCATGTGTCTCCGATCAAATCAACCTTGAGATGAAGGCCCTCTATTCCAGATGGAGTTTGCACTGGATATCTCCGAACGGACCAAGTATCACTAAAGACAATGGTTACACACACACACCCCATCCCTCTGGCCGTGGTTGATGCTACATGAAGTACCCAGTTGGAACAAGGCCAGTCAGAAATGGTCCTGACTCAGTGTCCAGCCAGGGCTCTGTGATACACACCAGGTTGGCCGTCTGGTTCAGGATCAAGTGCCAGACCGTAAAGGGCTTATTTGCAATCAACCTGGCATTTAACAGCAGCAAAACAGGGCCCGGGGCCCTTCCATCCTCAAGCACCTCAGCTGGGGACTACAAGGGGGACAGGTCTAATTTCTGCCCCAAGTCATCGTGTAGAGTATTCTAGATGATTTCCCTCATACTTGCACATGCAAGAAATGTGCAAGAGCTAGCATCTGCCCATACCACAAAAGAGGTATCTCATGCTCAAGATTCTGTGCATGCCGTGTGAACCGTCGCAATCCCAACAACAAATAGGTACACTCCAAAGTGACTCCTATACTCTAGAAAACCAATTATTCTAGGTGAGAACTGTTTATAAGTAAATGCAGTACCATCTACTGCACCAGGATTCTGATCTTTAACTTGATACCAAACATGATTAAAATATATTTTATAAAAACACAGTGTGCTATTTCTACAGCTGAACACGTCACATATTTGGTGGCCATTTTGAAAATAAATGACATAATTCAGAGCATGTGACTAAGATAGAAAACATCCAAGAACACATGCCGATATCTGAAAAGAATTTCTCAATATGCACACTTTCCAACAGGACCATAACAGGCCCCCACACTAGGAAGAGCCCCAACCTATATAGCCTCTCTTCACAGAGCTGTTCCATACCCTTTATCATTTTTGTTGCCCTTCTCTGTACCTTTTCTAGTTCTACTGTATCTTTTTTGAGATGGGGCGACCAGAACTGCACACAATACTCAAGGAGTGGTCGCACCATGGATTTATATAGTGGCATTATGATATTTTCAGTTTTATTCTTTATTCCTTTACGAATAACTCCTAACATTCTGGTTGCTTTTTTGACTGCCATTGTACACTGAGCTGAGGAATTTTCAGTGTATTGTCCACAATGACTCCAAGGGTCTTTTCCTGAGTGGTAACTCCTAATTTAGAAACCAGCATTGTGTACATGTAGTTTGGATTGTTTTTCCCTATGTGCATCACTAAGTCTGTCATTTAGATGCTCAATCACCCAGTCTCGCAAGATCCTCTCGTAATTTTTCAGTCTCCTCGTGTTTTAACTACCTTGAATAACTTTGTGTCATCTGGAAATTTGATCACCCCACTCTTTTACTCTTTTTCCTAGATCATTAATGAATACCTTAAACAACACCGATCCCACTACAGATCCCTGGAACACTCCACTATTTATTTACTTCTCTCCATTGTGAAAACCCACCATTTAGTCCTACTCTTTGCTTCCTATCTTTTAACCAGTTACCAATCCACAATAGGACATTGTCTCCTATCCCATGACTTCTTAATTTCCTCAAGAGTCTCTCATGAAGGAGTTTATGAAACACTTTCTCAAAATCCACATACAATATATTGATCAGCTCCCCCTTATCCACATACTTTTCTACACCCTCAAAAAATGTATGAATTTTCTTTGTTAAATCCATGTTGACTTTTCCCCATCAAGTCATGTATATCAATATGCCTAGTAATTATTTCCACCATTTTGCCCAGCACTGATGTCAGACTCACCAGTCTAGTTTTCAGGATCGCCTCAGTAGTTCCTTTAAAATATTGGTGTTACATTCATTACCCTCCAGTTCTCTGGTACAGTGGCAGATTTTAGTTATAAGTTGCAAATTATCAGTAGTAGATCTGCAATTTCATATTCAAGTTCCTTCAGAACTCTAGGGTGAATGCTATCTGGTCCTGGTGGTATTAAGTAATCAACATTAATCACTAACTTTTTTCTGGAGGACTAGAGACTAGCGCCATGTTATCTATCCCAACCATCAATTTTGTCTGTGGGTGGTAGTTTTCCACGTGCTGGGAAACTGGGGCTTTTGCCCCCAAACATGGTTTGGGGGGGTTCGAATCGCAGTAAAAAAAGCATATTCAGGGGCGGGGGAGTCTCCTCTATCAAATGGTGGTCTTGTTTTAACCCCAAGGTGACCAATTTTCAAAATGGCAACTACTTTACTTCCTGGTTCTTTTTTAGTGTTTTCTGGGGGTCGAAACAAATGCAAATCTTGGATTTTTGGGAAGCCACAAGGATGCTAGTCTATATTGTGTTTCCAGATCTTCATGATCTGCTTGCTCTCTGTCGCAGTCTGGTTCTGAATCTGAGCCTGTCAGATCCACCATCTCTATCTGCCTGTACATGGATGCTTCCAAACAGGCAGGGTGTCTTTATCGTGATTTCTCTCTCAAATTCCTGCACAAAAAAAAGCCAATTCCTGGTCTACCTTGGTCCTAATGGGGTTCTTCCACACAGGAGATGGTCTGCTTATATGGAGGATCTCTACTTTTAGTGCTGTGCTACAGCCTGGGGTGGTGGTGGTGGTTGTGTATCAGCAACTAAGTCCACACCCAGGGTGGTGATGAGGGGGAGTTTCCACCTACTGGGGTCCCCAAATTAGGAAATTCTAACTTCTAGTCCATCTTGGGATGTTCTCCCAAAGATCCCCCTGCTCACAGCACCCCCTGGTTCATAAGTTAAACCCTCCTATTCCTAGGGTTGCCATATATGCACATTTTTAGGGGGCACTTATGAGAAATACAGGTTGCAGGGCTGAACTGGCTTCAGTGCAGTCCTGCAACCTGTATTTCTCTTAAGTGAAAATTTGCATTTATGGCAACCCTACCTGGTCTACACACCACATTCCTGCACAATCTGCCTTTCAAACTCCTGGGCTGGGCGCCATCTTCCCTGCCCAAATCTTAGTTTTTATCAAGAAGGCATGGCTTTTCCCTGGTTTCTGGAGTCCCACTGACTTATATTTTGTGGATGGGGATAGAGTTTGAAGTGTGGAGATAAGAATGGTTTTAATGGGAATTTTATATGGTTGTATTGGTTTTTATTATACAGCTGTGAGTGCTAAGGGGGTTTGCACTCTGTTAAAATCACAAATATTCTATTCATTATAAAATCAAGACAATATATCGTAGTTTGAAAATCTGTAAGAAGGATCATGTGGGTGAAGGGTAGAAGCTGTACATATTTCACAAAGATCGGTTGAGAAACAGCTGAGTTATAGGACTTGAGGTTTGGACACAATTCTCTTTACTCCCTTTTGCAACATTTTCTGTTGATGCAGGAAAGTTTGTTTTAAGTTAGGCCCTTTTCACACAGACACTGATAAAATGGGTGCTACATTCTATTATACACGTTGCTGGGCACCCATAGAGCACACCTGCAGTCCTGCAATGTGTATAATAAAATGTAACACCCATTTTATCAGTGTTAGAGTCTGTACGAAAAGGGTCTTATTCGTGTGGAAGTATAGGGGTGTCCGAAAATTAAAATGTGCATTCTAGTTCATTCTGAAAATGTGCATTCTAGTCCATTCTGAAAGTCCATTTAGATTCTGAAAATGCATTCTAAAAAAGTTATGATGTTTTGAAGTTCCCATGTTATCCAATGGAGAGGGTGAGATTTTAAGAGAACATTAGGATGAATGTAGATTAGACATTTAACAAGTGTACGTATGTTTTGTGTGTGTCTCTTTCTACGTCAGGGGTGGGGCACTTTTCCCTTCCTGTGGGCCACTTTGAAAGCTTGCACAAGCTCTGAGGGTCGCACAGAAGTTGGGGAGGGGGTGCTTAAGGGATGCCCTCAAATGAAAGAGAGCCCAAATCATGGATTTGTGCTATGGAACTGTCCCCTCTCCTTGTGTGCATGCCCTCATTTCTGCTCCTTTACCTTGCGCTCAGTTTTCAGTGATTGGAGGTAAGAACTGGATCCAAGGTCCATATCCAGGAAGTGGAAAGGAGCCACATAAGAACTTGCTGTGGCCCACATTTGGCCCCCAGGCCTGAGGTTCCCATTCTCTAATACCCATTCTCATTTCTCTTCAAAAGGGTAGGGGTACTTTACATTAAGTAAAATAAATATTACAAATATTACAAAGACAAATATTAAGTAAAATATATAAAACGTACATATGTTTGTTGTATGCATCATCCATCTATATGCACAGGCTGTATTATCTACAAGGGGCTGGAAGTCAGGACACATGGGTTCTGTGGGAGGGGAGTGGGGGGCTAGTGAGTTAGAGTGGGAGGGGGTTGGGATCCAGTACTCTTGGGCTCTCTGGGAGCTTCTGGCTGTGCTGGAGTGTCAACTGGTGGGAGATGAACTAGGACTGTTTACAGTGGGGTAAATGCTGCCAGGGAAGAGGTAGCAGCTGCAGGCTTATTGCTCACTGCACTGTTGGGTCCAGGAGCTGAAAGGGTCGACAGGCTGCAGCAGCTTCACTGCTCCTGAGAGAAGTTTCCAGGTCCCAGAAAATCCTGAACAATCCTAGAAATTTCCACATTGGTACTGCCAATTGGTACTCCCCTCCCACAGAACCCAGGAGTCCTGGATCATTATCTCCTATGGGCCAGGCTCTCGATGCATGTCTACACACAGCAGGGTGTGGAACCTGTTTGTTTGTTTGCCCCCAGAGACTAATGGAACCGGAGCTGTTCCAGAATGCTCTGGGGGATATACTTTCTGAGCTTGACAGCCGATCGCTCAATGACCTTGTTGCCTTCTGGAACATCTTGAGAGGAGTTAAGACTCTTACAAATTCAACCATGCTCCAAAAGCATGGAAATTGTAAGTTAAGGCTCCTGCCTTAATTTGCGCACCATGTAAGAAGAAAAGACACTGTACAGTCTCACATACTGCGCTCACTTGCAACTTGGGCTCCATGCACCCACACTTTGCCTTCGTGTTTCAGGCCCAATCCTCTTCCTCTGCATGTTGGGAGCAACACTGAAGCTGGGGACAGCAGGGGGGTTAGGGGCAGCTTGCTGTCCCCCATACCCATTGCTTTCCATAGGGTTGGGAAGAATGGGACATCTGAGTTCTGGGGGGCTGTATATGGGGTGAACAAGGTTGATGGATGTGGGATGCGTACAGGGATATAAGACTGGAGACAGCTGGGCAATGGAGAAAGTGTCTATCTTGAGGGGGCGGCCAGGTGCTGGGGGAGCGTTTATGGGAGACAAGGTTGAAAATGGCTTATGTGCATGCATGGACAAGGTTGGGAGCAGGCAGGGGTGGGGGGAAGTGTGTGTATTGGCAATGGGTAGAAAGGTGCTGGGAGGGGTATATATTGGGCGACAACCGTGAGAGTTGGGTGATGTATATTCATGGAGGTGGCTGGGAGGCAGCTAGGGGTAG
Organism: Sphenodon punctatus; assembly: GCA_003113815.1. Classification (NCBI taxonomy): domain Eukaryota; kingdom Metazoa; phylum Chordata; class Lepidosauria; order Sphenodontia; family Sphenodontidae; genus Sphenodon; species Sphenodon punctatus. Next base: position 2,727,767 of record QEPC01003937.1, read on the forward strand.
GAAGCTGTGTTTGTATGGGAAGGGGGTACCCAGGTGATGAGGAAGTATATATGGGGAGAGAAGGCTAGAGATGGGTGATGTATATATTCAGGAACAAGATTTGGGGCAGTAGCCAGCAGGGCGGATTGGCCATTCAACCCACCGGGAGGATTCCTGGTGGTCTCGCAGTCTGGCTTTTTGTTGTTTTTTTAAAAAAATTTTTTTTAAAATTCTTGGTTCCAACCCTGTCAGGTTGGATTGGGAGCGGATGGGGGGAGGCCGGTCTCCCCCTCCCCCCCAAGTCTTTGCCCTCCTGGAAGTTGTTTTTACACTACTTCCGGGAGAGCCTGGCACCTTCTCGCTCCCTCCCAGTAGTAGTATAAAAGCAACTTCCGGGAGGGCAAAGCCTCGTGGCAGAGGCGTGGGAGCAGGCGGCCGGACTCAGAGCGTGGAGAGCAGCGTTAGGAGCGGAGCAGCGTGGAGCAGCAGCAGGCACCGGCGAATCGAGTGGCGGTGGTGGCAAGAGCGGCGAATCGAGGGGAGGACAGAGTGCGAGCTGCGGGACAGCAGGTGGGGCCTGCCGGGGGGGCTTGGGCCTGCTTGTCGGAGGGGGGCGGAGCGGCTTGTTGNTGAGAAGGCAGCTGTGCGTTAGCAGAAAGGGTGCATTCCTTCAAGGCTGTTCCTTAATTGTGTTCCAGTGCAGCGGAATGACAGGTGCCAGGAATGATGCCTTAATATTCAATAATGTAGATATTGGAAGTCTGGTATCAATTCTCCCGTTAGTCTTCTCTTTGCTAAGCTAAACCTGAGTACATTCCTTCAAGACTGTTTCTTAATTGTGTTCCAGTGCAGGATTACTACATGTGCAAGGAATGATGCCTTAATAGTCAATAATGTAGATATTGGAAGTCTGGTATTAATTCTCCCCTTAGTCTTCTCCTTGCTAAGCTAAACCTGAGTGGTAGGAATTACGGTATCAATTCATCCCTTAGTCTTCTCTTTGCTAAGCTAATCCTGAGTGCATTCCTTCAAGTCTCTTCCTTATTTGTGTTCCAGTGCAGCATTACTACACGTGCAAGGAATGATGTGTTAATATACAATAATGTAGATATTGGAAGTCTGGTATCAATTCTCCCCTTAGTCTTCTTTTTGCTAAGCTCAACACAGGGCCTGTAGAATACTATGCAGCTGGTGTAGGAATGAAGAAGCCTTACTGTAGCAAAGGACAGAGTGATTTTTCGGTTGGGGGCCACTGAGCACTGAAACGGAGTGATTTGGGGAGCCAGAGCACTGAAATGAGGACCAGTACCCCCACCAGCAGCAGTCTCCCCCCTGCCAGCCCCTCATAACCTCCCACTTACCCCTGCCAGACTGCTGAGGATCTGAGTCTGGGAACTGAGCTCTGATAGGCCCCAAATCTGGTGCACTCTGCCCGCCTCCAAGCCACGCCCCCTTGGCCCGTTTCTGGCACCTCGGCGGCTTTGCCGCCGGCACAGGCCCACTAGGACTATATTTTCACGGGCCACTTTGATTTCCCAATCCACCCCTGGTAGCCAGGGACAGGACAAAGTGTATTTCAGTGCTTTCAGTTGGATTGGGGAAAACAGGAAATCCAAGTACTGGGGGTAGGGTGTATAGGGGTATTGGATGTGTACTGGGAGACAAGACTGAGGGCAGCCAGGGGAGTAGTGTGTGTATGGGCAATGGGCTCAGTCTCAAAACATCCTGGCTCCAGGGGGAAAAGCATGGAGCACAGCCCATTTTGTCATCCTAGGGGTTGTACATGGATTTGCTAATGCAGAACACTTAACCCATGGGGGAAGAGAGGAACAGCTATGCTCTGGGCACAATCCACCATCCACTGAAGTCAATTCCTCAGCTCCCATGAACTTTAATGGTGGTGGATTATGTCCTCTGTGTTCCCTCTCCTGGAGTCAGACTTTTGTGTGAAAAAAACCCTACTTTTCCTGTAACTGAAACGCTTTGAAATGTCTCTGCATATAATCCTACCATGAACCTTCCCCTCTGTCTTGCAGTCCTAACTGGAGTAAAAAGGGCTACAAAAGTTAGGGTTTAGAAGCAACTGAAGCAATTAAGGGCTCTGCCCTTTTATATAGCCTCTCTTTGTGCACATGTGAAACTGTGAGAAGATAGGAAAGGTGGTAGCACTCCAACAGGCACTGAGGCCTGAATGCATCTGGCATCTCGAGGGTGCTGGTGTTGGGAGTGAGGCATTCCATCATTCTGCTTGCAGCACCTACTGACTCATGTGTCTTTAAATCTAATTTGAAAGATCTTGATACAAATATGACATTAGAAAAGTCTGTAGCAGTAACTAATTACAGGAAAACATTTTTTGTTTGTTTGTGGAGCGCAAGTACTGTGAAGCATTCTGATTGTTCTCACCTTATGCCCTCTGCTGCCACAATGTTTTTTACTTTGTGATCCGGGGAACTTTCTCCTATTGTGAAACAAATGTTGGATTATGTATTTGCATAAAAACATCACATTATTTACATTAAAATCTTCTATGTATTATGGGAGAATAATACTCTTATGTGTATCCAGCATACAGAATGCTTATCAGGATATTCCATGTTAATAGAAAAGATTAATGCCATATCTCACAATTCAAATACCTGGTATTTACAGAAATGTGTAGTACAATCACAATACAGAAATCACACTGTTTAACTCCCTACTATGTTGTGGTTCTTCCTCTTAAAGGTTGATTACTACCATCCTAGTTATAGTATAAAACCAATTAAAATCAAATACACCCAGTTAAAGCAGTTATCCCAAACACATTCACAGCACAGTTAATGTATGTAGTGCAGACAGGAACAGCATTGCTCTGCCCTGATTACGAGGTGAGTTAACAACTTGGACATGGCCAGACAGCCATGATACTACATAATTGCAATTAGCTGTTAACACATAAGACACACAGATCTTTCCTTTGAAGTAAGATAACGAATGGGTCATGTACCAATGAACAGAGGTAAAACAAAGTAACCACAGTACTTTGATTTAATTAAATCAAAGTAATCACTCCACTTTGGTAGCATTTAGATGAACAGGGTAAACCAAAGTAGTACTGTGTCAATTTCCCCATTACCTGAGACGTAAGCATCGCTGAACTGGAGTCACTATTCTTATATTGGCAAGTGTTCCCATGAACAGTTACTTCAAAATACAAACCGAAGGGGAGTCTGTACTCCTGTGTTTCAGCACTACAGACTTTTCCTCTTACTCTGAATAATTTTTGTTTAGCGCTCTGTTTGTGCGAACATGTCAGGGACCAAGTTTGGGGCACAGAGAGTAGGTGCAGGATGAAGTCCAGGGAAACGTGTCAGGAGAGTTCATGCAGGTTTGGGGCTAAGTGCAGGATTGGGGTTCAAGGTCCCACGTGGTACAGGATTGAGGTGCAGGGGCCAAGGGTCATGACATACGGACCAAAGGAAGCAGGACTAGGTCGGACAGGACGTTCAGATGAGGCAAGACTGGCGACGGGCAGAGTGGGCTCCCATTGCAATCACGCAGGAGGCTCACTAGGTAGTCATGTAGGGGGTACATCAAGAAGATAATGAACCCCCATCCAAGCTGACACCTAGCCACAGTGCCTGGGTGGCCAGACATGCCAGCCAGATCAGAAGGACCAGGCTCTAGGAGGAAAGGCCAGAAGGGAAAGGACACTCTAGGTTTAGGGAGTGCAGAGCTGGTCCAAGATGTGTGAGGCATGAAGGAAGAGACAGAAAGTGGAAATAGGAAGGCTAGACAGTAACCAGGAAGTGCCTGATGATCTACCCAGCTTCCTGTCACTACTGGCTGGTCTTATATACAAGTCAGCAGCCTATCAGGAAGCAGAGGGCATGGAGCAAGGCTGATGAGGGTTGTGGCTTGAGCAGCATGAGAGAAAGACATCAGCACCAGCCCGGGCTAAGCACCTCAAGAGTGTTGAGGTACCAGCCACTGGGCTCAGGACTCCCAGGGTGCTGGTTCACATCTGGGTCCTTACAGAATGCTTCAAAAGTAAAACAGAAAGAAGGTGCATCTACGGCAAATTAACTGTCAGAACGTGGCCATTTTCCAATGCTTCTATATAAACACTTTCCATCACTTCTATATGAACAAGTTGAGATTCCTCTAGAACCATTCTCAAAAGTTTATATGTGCAATAACCAGCTCTTGCACAAACAAACAGCACTGTTCATCTATAGATCCAATTTGGATATTGTGTAGATATAGTGAACCTGAATTTCCAGAAAGCATTTGATAAGGTCCCTCATGAGAGACTCTTGAGAAAATTAACAAGTCATGGGATAGGAGGTAGTGTCTTACTATGGATCAGAAACTGGTTAAAAGATAGAAAGCAAAGGGTAGAACTAAATGGTCAAATCAAATCAAATAATTTATTTTTGTAGCCATAGGCCATAGTAATATACAGACATACAAATTAAAACAATTATAATTCCTCCTAAAAACCACTTTGACCCTACTATTTCATATACCCAAATAAGAACTATATCATCACATCGTCTCACATAATGCATGCAATCCTATTGCTTACACCATTCATAATAAAAATAACCCCCAGAACAAATATAAAATGTATAATGAAATAGATACCCAGGATCACTGTTGAAGGGAGCTCAGATATATTTGTTATGATAGCTTCTCTTAATTTATTTCCAATATCCCCTATAACTCCTTATAGTTATCCACTGTAATTCAAGGTTAGTATAACATCTTCTTAACCCTGCCAATTTAACTGTGTGCCATGAGTGTCCTCCTCGGCCTCCTCCAAAGGCTTAAACTCCATGAATCATTTCCTTATAACAAAGGCCTGGATTAGGAATTTTATGGTATCTAACATGAAGTTTGGATCGTTCAGTGCATGCCATAATAAATTAAGTGGCATCCTTCCCAGATATTTCTCAATAAGTGGGGAAAGATAACTCTTGCGGATTGTATTATACATCTGGCAGGAAAAGAATATATGATGAACAGTCTCCACTTCTGATGCATCAAAAGGGCACAGTCTATCTTCAAATGCTATCCCCTGAATGCGTCCCTGCAAAACTTTAGCTGGTAGGGCATTTAATCGGGCGCACATCATCAAATACTTCCCCTGTGCTGATATCTTTTCCTTCAGGTAAAATGCAACCTCCCCCTCGTTTGGTATATATCCAATGTAATCCCTTAAATGTTGCATCTGCCTTACTGCCGCGATGTCCTTCTGCCTATAAACATCCCTGAGTCTCGTCAGGACCATGTTTTTCACTGCGCCCATAGACTGAGTATGGAGATATCCCACTGCTATGCCTAGATGTTTAAAAAAACTGGTTAGCGACAGGTCCCAAGAGTTTTTATATGCATCCCAAACATAGAAGGCAAGAAGTCCTAGTTGGGAGCCATGAGAGATCTTTATCCATAATTTAATTGCTGCTTCCCAACCCAGCACATCCCAGCTCATTTGGCCTGTTTCCAACCGGGCTGCAGCAGATGGGGTGCTGGGCGGAATGCGAAGTATCTTTTGCAGCAAATAAAATTGCACAGATTTCTGCCCCATACAATAACTTGGCTCTGATCTTGGCATTTCCTACCTGGAGAGTCTACACGACCGCCAGCCTGCCTGTGTTGTAGAAATATTTTACTATAGCCTTGGTTGGGGGCTTTACAGCATCCATTACTCTCTGGACGTGTATATTCCATTTACCATTTGCCTGGAAGCAGAGGCCCAGATATTTAAACACTGCAACTTGTTGGATTTCCTTTCCTCCAATTCCCCAGTGAAATATCTTGCGTGAATTGGAAAACACCATCACTTTAGATTTGCCATAATTAATTTCCATGTTATTTTGGTTACAGTACATGGCAAATTTATTCAGTTGCCTCCCCAAACCGACCCTGGTTTGGGAGACCAAGGCCAAATCATCCGCAAACAACAGGCATCCCACCACCCTATCTGCCAGTTTAGGGGGGTGAAATGAGGGGTGTGCCATCAAAGGAATCAGGTCGTTAATAAACAGGTTGAACAAAGTAGGGGCCAGTACACATCCCTGTCTGACCCCTACATTTGTAGCCACCTGGCTTGACACATGGCCCACCTGGTCCATGCGAATTCTCAGGGAGGTATTTGCATGCATATGTTGAATGAGGCCAAGGAACCTTTGGTCAATTGACATGGCTCTAAGCTTATCCCACAGTATCTGCCTATTTGCCCTATCAAAGGCTGCCCACAAATCTAGGAAAGCCACAAAGAACTGCTGGTTTTTAGCTCTATATTTCTCGATAAGATGCAGCAGCATTAAACAATGCTCTATTGTGGAATGAGCGAATTGGAAGCCCGCCTGCTCTGGGTGCAAAATATCGTTATCCTTGATCCACACTGTTAACCTCAACAAGAGCACTTTGGCATACAGCTTACTGACCACGCTCAAGAGGCTGATAGGCCTGTAATTAGCTGGGTCAGCCCGTGGCCCTTTTTTTATAGATCAGTATTACAATAGCCATCCCCCAAGCTGCTGGGGGCACACCCTTGGTATTTATAGCCGTAAATAAGGCAATAAGCATCGAAACCCACCAGTCAAGATGTGCCCGAATACATTCAATTTGCACTCCATCCATGCCTGGAGCTTTCTGGGTTTTAAATGATCCAATATGGTATACCAACTCCTCTGCTGTTATTGGCGGCCATACAGGGGTATCTAGCAGGACTACATTGACACAGTTCTCCTGTTCCATTGAGATATAAAAATTATCCCTGAAATGTTGTTCCCATGTACCAGGCGGAACCGGGTACAGAGCCTGGAAGGACCTCCTAGCTACGGCACCATTTACACATTTCCAGAATTGCTTGGAATCTCTTGCCTCAGTAGCTGCTAACATCTTATCCCAGCCTTCCGTCCAGAAAGCCACTTTCTTGGATCTAATGAGAGTGGCATAAGCTTTCTTGTGCTCCTGGAAGATTTGGAAGAGATCTCTTGAATGGTTCTTGCGATATTCTATATATAATTTACCCAGGTTACGTTTAGCACTTCTGCAATCCAGGTCAAAGCAGGTCTTTTCACCAGGATTTGTTTTGCCAGCCCCCCTTTTGGCCTTAACACTATATAGCTGGTCCTTTATAAGTGACATTACTTTGTCATATACCTCCAATTTCTCATCTGGGTTCCCTTCCCCCAGCATCTGGCCATGCAATTCCACAATCTCCTGATGTCCTAATGTCTCCTGGAATAAACGCACCTGTGTATAATCCCGTTTTAGAGCAGGAAAAACATCCGCCCCCACATAATCACACTCTCTTAGGTGATAATTGGACACATCTACGTGTCCCACTTCTAGAATAAGAGGGAGATGGTCACTCAAAACATTATAGGTAACCCCCAAATCCCTGATATATTCTAACGTATTTACAGTTACAGCGACTAAATCTATAACTGAGGCCCCCTGTACTCCAATATGGGTAAACTCTTCCTCGGGATCCAAAAACCCTGCCCCGTTTAAGATGGTGAGCAGTAAATCTCTAGTCATGGCTGCATACCTCAACCCCGAGGCATTTATTCTGGAGTCTTTAGATGAATGTCCCTGCAGGCCTGTACTTTCGGGGGGAGCTAGCACAATACCATGAACCCTTAGGGCTTGATTATTGGAGCCAATTCTTGCATTGTAATCGCCCACGAGTATGATTTTTCCCTTGGGAAACTTTTCCTGTAATGCTTTCCAGCGCCTTCTGAAATTTGGCCCAGTTTTCCTCCCTATAAGAGGGGGAGTTACGAGGTGGGAAATAAGCATTTACTACTATAATTGTTAGCCATTTTAACCTAATCCTAACTGCCAAAGCCACTGGGGGCAAATATAAAATGAAGTCCGTAGCTTCTGCCCACTCATTAGCTATCAAACAGGACAGGCCTCTGCTCGGACGCCCTCCTCTCTGCGAGAGGCTGGCCTCTAATATGAAAGTTCTATAATTTAGGTTGCGAGGTGAGCGGAGAGTGGGCTAGCAGGTGGAGCCGCTGCCAAAGGAACCAGCAGTAAGCCGGTGGAAGCAAGGACACCTGTGTGGCAGAGTGGGCGGTCACTTAAGGCGGAGTCGTGCCTACGGCAGCGTCGTAGGTGCGCGCCATGGTCGCGCGCCTAAGGGCTGCGCGAACAAGGGCGCGCCCTTGTGCGCGGGCTTAGGCGCGGGCCAGGAGATCTAACCAACTAACCAATCTAACCTTCGGAGATCTAACCAACTAACAGAATGAAGGGCTTCAAGCGACCAAGAGCGGAGGCGGCTGTCCCGTCCCTTCCTCCGGACAAAGCGCTAAAACAGTGAAGGCTGGAAAGCTTTTTTGGGAATAGGGGTGGCCAGTCTAAAGAGAGAACAGAGAACTGTTTAGACCTTTCAGTGAGGAACCGTTTTTCGGTGCTATCCTCACCTACGGCAATGCCGGATGACTATCAGCAGACCTCGATCCCCCCATCTTGTTTGGATGGTAATACTGCTGTCAGGCGCTGGTCTCCAGTGACGGCCCAGCACAGAGATGGCGCTGAGGACGCAGGGCTGACTGATTTTCTTGCCAACCACGTGGCACTCATGACTGAAACAATGAAATTCATGTTCCTACAGCTGAATCAGATGAATGCTAAGTTGGAGACTTTGAACCTATTTGTATGCCAAGGCAACCGGGGGCGGGGGGGAAGTATTGGGGCCCCAAAGCAAAATCAGGCCCTTGTCCTGCCTAAGGTACCCACTGATCTGGGGGCTAGGGAACCCCAGCCAGGGGAAGGAGGCACTGACTCTGATTGTGTTTTAGATCCCACGATGTATAAAGTATCGTCTAGAGAGTTAATTTTCACCATCTGCCCCTTAGCAGATGGTCTACCCCTCTGGAGCTCGCCCTTAGACATAGCTGGGCACCTGCGATTACTTACTAATGAACCCTTTACGAGGCATAATATTGCTGCTGTTACCATTATTCTCAATGCCCGGGAGTGCCATATGGTCAGAATTCTCTTTGATGCTTCGATGTGGGTAGCAATAATTTTGGCGAGGGAGGATTGGCTAAAGGAAAACGCATCTAAGCATCAAGGGTGGCGCAAGTGGGCCCAGATTGTTTTCAGCAGGTGCAGGTGGGGTATCAATCCTTGGAGAATGATACTCTCCTTGCCCAGAGGAACTTTCAGAGGCCTCCTACCCCACAGCAGGGCAGGGGAGTGTCACCTGACGATAAGTTTCCACCTGTTCGGAGTGAGGGGGAGGGCCAACGTGCGCAATACCTACAGTTAAGACAGGGTAGAAGGAGCTCAAATGGCCCTAGTGGCCCCAGGGCCTTGAACACAGAGGTGAGGGGGCGATCTCTTTCACTAAAAACGCAACGAGAAAGTCTACACCCCGCCTCTCAGTTGCCCCGGAATGAGGAGAATAGTGGTGGGGGAAGGAGCATGGAAGTAAATCAGTCACCAGAGGAACCATCCCAGGTGGTGGAACTTAGATCAGAGACTGTCAATCCAAAACCTCCTCTAATTACTGTGCAGCCCCACCAGAGGGGATTTTTGGACAAATTTGGCTCCCTGTCGAGGAATCTGGGAGAGTTTAGATCTCGAAGATCCCTGCTGGGTGCTTCCCCAGGGTGGGAGGGGGACCAAGGGAAGAAACCTAGGGTCCCTGCCTCACCATTTTGCCCATCAATCTCCTCCTCCCTTACTGAGGCAGGGGGGAGGGGAATGAGGATGAAGGAAGGGGGTGGAAATGGATTGCGGTTCCCCAATCCTAAGATGGTTTTGTGCACCGCGGTATCTGCCCCTCCAGGTGCACAGGTCTCTTCCGTTCTTATAGAGCTGGAGGGGAGCAAGATGGTGGTAGAAATAGAGATTGAGGCTGAGGAGTCTCTGCTAGTAGGCCCTTTGAGCCAAAGCGTTGGCCCAGAAATTTTTTTCTCTCAGCCTTTAAGTCAAGACCGTGTGGACACCCAGGACCCGCAGTTGGGTTTGGACCAACAGCTGGGCAAATGACATCTAGAGACAGAACCCCGCGTTCTTAAACTCCTCAGCTGGAATATCGCGGGGTAGAGAAATCGCCAGTCAGACATGGATTTTCTTCCTTTTCTGGCTAGATATAACTTTGTTCTCCTGCAAGAAACCTGGGCGCTCTCTGACTTTGATTGTGAAGGATTTTTGGTTTCTGCTTTGCCCGCCACCCCTGCGACTGGCCCTGGGAGGGCGAGTGATGGTCTTGCATTACTGGTCTCACAGGACCAAGGAGTCAAAATTCAGCTCTGTGACTCCTTAGGGTCTTATTTCTCCCTGCACCATTGTTCGTTTCCTTCCGGGTTGGAATTGCTGGTGGGGAACCTGTATCTTCCCAGTTTCTTCTCCCTTTTTTTCAACTGATTTATTGTCAGGAATTCGTGAGAAAGTGCAGGGGGCTTATAGAATTTATCCGAGAACCATTCCACTATTGGGAGGGGATTTTAATATAAAAACAGGGAAACCTGCTTCTTCTACGGAGCCTCCCAGGCTTGACGATCCTGAATATTGCCCATATATACGTACTTCTAAAGATCATGTTGTCAGTGCAAGAGTGGGCCAGTTTCGAGATTTTTTGTCCACTCTTGGACTCGTGATTTTGAACGGTAGCTCTCGAGGAGATTACGAGGGAGCCTTCACGTTCCACTCAATGAAAGGATCCAGCGTTATTGATTATTTTTTGCTATCGGAAAACTTCTTCCAGAATGTTCTAGAATTTTGTGTTATCTCCAGACCCGAGTCAGACCATTTCCCACTGTCAGTATTGCTAATGGATCCATATTCTCCCCAGGCGGTAGGGGGAGAGCCTGGGCTCAGGGGCAAGAGGGGGGGGGCTGGCACGGGTGAGGTGGACTGAAGCCGTGAGGACTGCCTTTGAGGACTTTACTTGCCAACCAATGGTTGAAGGATTGGTGAAAAGGATAGCGGGGTCTGATGGTAGCCAACTAGAAACGTTTGACAGACTGATGGCTCTGCTATGCCCCCTCCTAACATACATTAAAACTACGGAGTCTGGGCTGAGAAATACCCCCCCATGGTTTGACAGTGAATGTAGGGAGCTGAGGAGGGAATTGAGGTGACAGGCTAGAGGGCTAAGGAGCAATCCCAGCCAGTCTCGTAGGCTGGAATTTCTGGCCTCCCGGAGGTACTATCGGCAGACAATCACAGTTAAGAGGATTGAGGCCCAGAAACTGAGATGGGCACAACTCCTGGAGGCTGCCTTGCAAAAAGATCAGAGGTCCTTTTGGAGCCTTGTTCGCCCAGGCCGGTCTAGGAACTTAGCCTCCACAATTCCATTACACCAGTGGGAGGAGTTTTATACAGGGATTTTCTCCTCTCCAGTGGAGAGGAGGACCCTTCGGTCCCCAACCGTGTGCCTCCCGGAGTGGCCTCCTGTCACCAAGGAAGAGGTGGTTGCTTTTATTGCCAAGTTAAAATCAGGGAAGGCCCCTGCTGTGGACTTTATCCCCCCTGAGGTATTGAAAGCCAACCCCGACTGGTGGGCTAGTTTCCTGGCATCCCTCTTTTCTGAAATTAATTCCTCAGGAAAAATCCCCAAAGCTTGGTGTACCGGGATAGTGGTTCCAATTTATAAGAAGGGCGACGCTTCCCAAGTGGGAAACTATCGCCCGATCTGTCTTCTAAGGACTGTAGGGAAATTGTACACCCGTTTTTTGTTGGATAAAATGATCGAATGGACAAACGAGAGTAACATCATAGCTCTGGAACAGGCAGGGTTCTAGAGTGGAAAGTCCACCTTGGATCAGGCCCTTGTCCTTGCCACTCTCTCCAACCATTACGCCACCATGCAGGGGAAATTTTTTCTGTGTTTCGCTGATCTTTCTATGGCATTTGATTCTATCAGCAGGGAAAGGCTGTGTGCCAAATTAGGTGCCACCTCTATCGATAGACGGTTGCTCTTTCTGTTGATTCAGATTCATGCTGGTAATTCAATTCGAATACGCTCGGCACCCGCTGGCCAGCGGTCAAAGGAAGTTAGGGTCTCCAGAGGGGTCAGACAAGGGTGCTTGCTGGCTCCGGTACTATTTAATTTATTTGTAAACAATGTAATTTCCTCTTTGAACAACTACGAAACACATCTCCCTAGGATTGGTACAAGGAAAGTGTCGGCCCTCCTTTACGCGGACGACACGGTCCTGATATCCCAGACGTTGGTGGGGCTGAGAAGGGCCTTACAAAGGTTCGGAGAATACTGCGACAGGGAAGGTCTAAAGATAAACTTCTCCAAATCCAAGGTTATGGTGATGAGTAGCTATGGAAATAGGAAAACCCACCGGTGGGAGATTGGGGGCAATCTTATTGCCCAAGTGAGGGTGTTCAAGTACCTAGGAGTAATCTTTTCTTCATCAGTGAGCTGGAGGCCGCATTTTAAGGCTGTGCTGCACCAATCAAAGAACTCCTCGAGAGCGATTCTAGGGTTCTATTTCACCCAAGGGGGGAGAT
>QEPC01003937.1:2740882-2770287 GCA_003113815.1 Sphenodon punctatus
TAGAGGTCTATAAAATCATGAGTGGTGTGGAACTAATAAACAAGGAACAGTTATTTACCCTCTCAGCTAGTACTAGAACTAGGGAACACGCCATGAAACTCATGGGTAGCAAGTTTAAAACAAATAAAATATTTTTTCACTCAGCATATAATTGGGTTGTGGAATCTACTGCCAGAGTCTGTATAAGGGCCAGTACTATAACTGAGTTTAAGAGAGGGTTGGACAAGTTTCTGGAAGATAGGTCCATTTGACGCTATTAGCCAGACAGGATCAGGGAACATGATGGGAGCTGGGGGAAAACAACAGGGAATGGATCCCCCATTGTGACCTGTTGGGTTCTTCTTCCAAGCCACTGTGATTGTCCACTGTCGGAGACAGGATGCTGGGCTAGATGGACCATTGGTCTGACCCAGTATGACACTTCTTATGTTTTTATGTTCTTATATTCTGGGGCAATATTTTACAGGCAACATGCAGGGGTGGAATCCACACACCTTTCTCAAACAAACAAATCTCTTGACAATCATGCTTTTGTTTAGAAGAAAGGGAACGTCCCTTAGAGCTATACCAATGCCATTTCTCAATCCTATATGTACTGTTTTGCTCAACAAGGGAGCCCATTTTGTTGTGGTTACACAACAGACGGATTCCCAAACTCCTAAGGCTAGTAACTGAAAACAAAGAAAGAGGATCACATTATAAAAATAAAAATACAGCTATGACAGCAGGTCTGTTTAATTTTTCAATAGGACTCAAATCTTCAACAAATCTTCATTAGCACTCAAGCTATCGCAAAAGAATCATTAAAAGCCATTTAGGAACGGCCACCATGGCTCCCAAGGGATATGCTTAATGATAATGTTTGGAGTTTCCTTATGCACCTGCTCTAGTGTAAGCTTAATTAGACTGCAACCCTTGGAGAAAAGATAACCTCCACCCCCGTCAGGATATTTTATTTTTATTCTGTAACTTCTGAGTGTGCAATAATCATGCAATTAACTTGCTAATTAGTGAAACATCTTGATAGGCGAATCAGCTACAAACAGAGCTGTCATCCAACACCTAAGAGCCTGTCAAAGGGGTGGGGTGGGGGGTGGAAACCACACAAAGATATGCCCAAACTTAACTTCTCACTGCTCAATAAAGGGGTTTTGGTTGTTTTAAGTACAGAAAATAATAATCTTCAGAAATGATGGTGATTCCACACTAAGCAAGACTTGTCTGTCAAACTGTAACATGGAGGGTTTGTAAACAGTATCCCCCACTGGATATCTTTATGTCAGAGTGCATTAGGGCTCCAAGAGACCAGAATGAGGTAATTGATTCCTAAAGGAATACTTCCATACCTAGAATTGTAAGGAAACAAACTGATGAAACAAACTATTATGAACAATCAAATGTCTGTTTAAAACCAACATACAGAACAGTCAGATAACGACTCCAAACATATACTGCAACTAGCGTCCCGCAGAATTTTTCAATTCTAAAATTATAAAGGTATTTTATAGAACACTAAAATTTCTATTTAAATGTGTTAACTTTAATTTTTTTCACCAAAACGGTTAATGATATATAAAACGTTTTATACACAAATTAACTTTGTCACGGGTTTGTAAATAGCAAAAGGAAGAAGTAGTTAATGAGTTACCCTGATGAACTCCAGAGCAAAGTTTGCAAGGAAAAGCAGGCTGTATACAAAGGGGGAAACAGAAGTGAGGGGAAAGATGAAGGAAGCTGATGAAGAGTGTTAACGGGAAGAGGCAGTTCTCAAGTGAAGTCAGTGGGTATAGGAAAGATAATATAGGTCTAAATTTACTTCTTTTGTGCTTGTATTGGACCTTGACTTTGACCTTGCTGCATTAGTAAAAGTTGAATTTTGATAATCCTGAAATCTGCTCAAGCCACTTAAAATGACCCCACCAAGAAGAAAGTTTTCAGAGTGGGCAGGGGTAGAGTACAGGACGGTGGGGTTGCGATCACTCTGAGGAGGCTCCCTGAGGTCAGGACAGCCCACAACGTTGGGAGGGGCAGGGGAGGGCGAGACTGGCTGGGAGTTCCCTTGAGAGGGCCACTGATTGGAAATACCCCATCCCCTTGCGCTTAGTGGGACCTATCATTGGGCCCATAACCGCTGGGCCCACCACAGCTTTGCTATGCCACTGCTGCAATACACTTAATATGTAAGTCACTGTCTTGTCCTGAGTAGAACTCAATTAAAAGCTAAAACTAAGTACGCTAAACGAAATCTTCTACAACTCATAGCTTTGGCTGTCATTAGCAATATTCAGTAGTATTGTCCAAGAGAATCAGTTACTTTTTTGCCACTGAAAATGGCCAATAAAATTACTTATTGGATCCATCATCATCCATTCCTTTATTGGGACACGAAGAATTTCAGTGTCATGTGTATGTAAATACCCTTTTTTCCACCTTACTATTACAAATATTTTAGCTTTCATTTTGTAATTAAGAGTTAAATAACTTTTTCAGCAGATAGTTTTTGAAAGCTACATATTTTGCAGTGTATAAAGTCATGCAAGAATGAGTCAGTGTTTTTAAAATGAACATCCTTAACTTTTCCTTTCTGACTAATCTCAGAACAAGTATACCACAATCCTTAAGATAATAATCAACTGGTTACAAACAGCTCACAATCTCTCCACTTCAGACTTCAGCCAATTCCTGATGCTGAGTCAGCAAAGTGGAACAGCTCAGTGATGCAAAAATAGTTTGCAAATGCTTCCTTCTGTTTCACTCTACTTTCATTTACTGGAGGAGGAGGGGGAAGGGAAAGCATTTTAGTGGACCATTTTCAAAGCGCACTCTCTAAAAATATCTTGCTATGGCATGGCTAATTACTCAACTACTGTATTACAAAAACAAAGGAGAGCTACAGTCCACCCCATTCAAATGCTTTGGTCAACTAACTTAATTATTTTCTATCATACAGGGTGCTGAATATACAAAAATTAAATATTTAGAAATTAACTTTCCTCTTAAACCATCTTCAGCCATGCTACCCCTNTTTGGTTGTTTTAAGTACAGAAAATAATAATCTTCAGAAATGATGGTGATTCCACACTAAGCAAGACTTGTCTGTCAAACTGTAACATGGAGGGTTTGTAAACAGTATCCCCCACTGGATATCTTTATGTCAGAGTGCATTAGGGCTCCAAGAGACCAGAATGAGGTAATTGATTCCTAAAGGAATACTTCCATACCTAGAATTGTAAGGAAACAAACTGATGAAACAAACTATTATGAACAATCAAATGTCTGTTTAAAACCAACATACAGAACAGTCAGATAACGACTCCAAACATATACTGCAACTAGCGTCCCGCAGAATTTTTCAATTCTAAAATTATAAAGGTATTTTATAGAACACTAAAATTTCTATTTAAATGTGTTAACTTTAATTTTTTTCACCAAAACGGTTAATGATATATAAAACGTTTTATACACAAATTAACTTTGTCACGGGTTTGTAAATAGCAAAAGGAAGAAGTAGTTAATGAGTTACCCTGATGAACTCCAGAGCAAAGTTTGCAAGGAAAAGCAGGCTGTATACAAAGGGGGAAACAGAAGTGAGGGGAAAGATGAAGGAAGCTGATGAAGAGTGTTAACGGGAAGAGGCAGTTCTCAAGTGAAGTCAGTGGGTATAGGAAAGATAATATAGGTCTAAATTTACTTCTTTTGTGCTTGTATTGGACCTTGACTTTGACCTTGCTGCATTAGTAAAAGTTGAATTTTGATAATCCTGAAATCTGCTCAAGCCACTTAAAATGACCCCACCAAGAAGAAAGTTTTCAGAGTGGGCAGGGGTAGAGTACAGGACGGTGGGGTTGCGATCACTCTGAGGAGGCTCCCTGAGGTCAGGACAGCCCACAACGTTGGGAGGGGCAGGGGAGGGCGAGACTGGCTGGGAGTTCCCTTGAGAGGGCCACTGATTGGAAATACCCCATCCCCTTGCGCTTAGTGGGACCTATCATTGGGCCCATAACCGCTGGGCCCACCACAGCTTTGCTATGCCACTGCTGCAATACACTTAATATGTAAGTCACTGTCTTGTCCTGAGTAGAACTCAATTAAAAGCTAAAACTAAGTACGCTAAACGAAATCTTCTACAACTCATAGCTTTGGCTGTCATTAGCAATATTCAGTAGTATTGTCCAAGAGAATCAGTTACTTTTTTGCCACTGAAAATGGCCAATAAAATTACTTATTGGATCCATCATCATCCATTCCTTTATTGGGACACGAAGAATTTCAGTGTCATGTGTATGTAAATACCCTTTTTTCCACCTTACTATTACAAATATTTTAGCTTTCATTTTGTAATTAAGAGTTAAATAACTTTTTCAGCAGATAGTTTTTGAAAGCTACATATTTTGCAGTGTATAAAGTCATGCAAGAATGAGTCAGTGTTTTTAAAATGAACATCCTTAACTTTTCCTTTCTGACTAATCTCAGAACAAGTATACCACAATCCTTAAGATAATAATCAACTGGTTACAAACAGCTCACAATCTCTCCACTTCAGACTTCAGCCAATTCCTGATGCTGAGTCAGCAAAGTGGAACAGCTCAGTGATGCAAAAATAGTTTGCAAATGCTTCCTTCTGTTTCACTCTACTTTCATTTACTGGAGGAGGAGGGGGAAGGGAAAGCATTTTAGTGGACCATTTTCAAAGCGCACTCTCTAAAAATATCTTGCTATGGCATGGCTAATTACTCAACTACTGTATTACAAAAACAAAGGAGAGCTACAGTCCACCCCATTCAAATGCTTTGGTCAACTAACTTAATTATTTTCTATCATACAGGGTGCTGAATATACAAAAATTAAATATTTAGAAATTAACTTTCCTCTTAAACCATCTTCAGCCATGCTACCCCCTACGCCTGAACTCCCTCGTCTCCTTCTAATTAAGGCCCTTTTCACACAGACACTAACACTGATAAAATGGGTGTTACCTTTTATTATACATGTTGCAGGGCTGCACGTGTGCTCTATGGGTGCCCTGCAACATGTATAATAAAAGTTAACACCCATTTTATCAGTGTTACAGTGTCTGTGTGAAAAGGGATTAAGTTAAGCAAATGCACCAGCAACTTCTCATCTTCATCAATGCATCCCTGCTTGTCCCTAGTCTTCCCTCCCTTGCTTCTTCTAGACTGTTACCCTCTCAGGGCAGAAACCTGACAATAATCATAACTGTACAGTGTCAGGCACATAGAACTATACAATAAAAATAAATACTGTTCACATGCGTATGATTTTTGCATTGTCGTTTTAAAAGAGAAGTTTAAGCATTTTTTATAACTCATGCAGGGCATCTTCAATTATTCTGGTTTGTGTAACCTGGTAAAATAGTTGTTAACGACACAGGATGTGGCAATCTTGCAAAAGCTATGGCTGAATAGTACTAACAATTGAAAATAAAATTAAATATAGATTCAGTCTCTGTAAACAAATATAGCTGTTGATGGTGATAGCAGGTTACCACTATTATCTTCATTTTTTGCAATATGCATGGACCTATGTATGAGGGGTGACGGACAAAATTTAAAAGAGAACCTGTGCTATTAATCACGTAGGACTGGGGAGTGTATACATACTACTACATGCATCTCCCAACTTTAGAGGCTGGATAGTCTTTCCCAGACCTCCAACTCCTCTGAAAAATTGTGGCCATGTCTGATACGACTGACACTTTTTGCAAGGCACTTCTCTGCCTCAATCCAGAATGGGAAGGACTGAAGTGATCATGGCCCAAGCTGAAAGATAAAATGGCACTGGCATGGAAAATAAATGGAACTTCCAACTTCTCATCCCTAATGTAGTTTGCAGCAGCAGCAGGAGCTGCTGCCTTGTCCAACTTTGGGCCTGGATGCGATTGGTGGTTGAGCATTTCCCATCTGCACAGTTCTAGTGGGGAATATACAAAAGCTAGCCAGGCCTTAAAGCACAGGACCTGTTAACACGCTTTAAGGGTGGCAGATAGCTACAAACTGCATTCCAGGTGAAAGAGGCCTCCAAAGTGGAGCAGCTGCTATTGAGGACATGCAGCAGCCCCACAATCAGTGCAGTGAAGGTGAGTTGGAGAAGAGAAAGGAATAGTCCTGGTTAGGGCTACTCACTGGTTAGTGGATGAGGACAGTATTGGGGATGGGAAACAATATGTGATATACAAAAATGGGAATCTCACCACCACACCCCCATTAAATTCTCTGATCCCATCCACCATACTGCTAGACACGATATTTCTCTCTCTCTATCTATCACACTCACACTCTGCTACACAGAATCTTTACATCAACACTGCTTGGTATTCTTGCCGAGTGGAGAGTTGCCGAGTGGATGAGAATATCTTCTCTCCTATCCAGAAAACTAGAGGAGGCTCTATGGGTGGAGGTGGGTGGGTGTCCCACCTCTACCCACCACGTGAGCACACCCATCCCCCGCCCACCCCCGTCCATGTGAAAATGGCCTAAGCTTCATTGCAGCTGTGTAAAATGAGTATTGTTATTATATAATATTGTATATTATTATTATTATTATTATAAACATTTAGATAGACAGACAGACAGACTTTTAATTTATATTCAGCCTTTCTCCACTATTTCTAGCAGACTCAAGGCCGCTAACAACATATCTCAATATCAATAAACGATGTACAATATCCAAAACATTCCATACAATACATATCCATATTCAAATACAGTATCATCAATCATTATCAAAAATGAAGAACAAAATCCCATGCAGGGGATCACAAAACCAGAAAATCCCTCCCCCTATCCTATCTATCATCTCACTGGGTCCCGCTCTCCCCGGGCCCCTCAATATCCTTCCTATTCCCTTGCTGCCACCAGGGGAACTTTCCCTCTCTCCTCCACTCTCACTAGAGAGAGAGAGGAAAATTACAAACTGTAACTCATCAATAATATTATACATTCCCCTCCCTCCGGTCTACCAAACACAACCCCCCATAATCTACAACTGGTTCCAAAACACCCTACTGTAATATCATCAGACAGAAATCCAGTACCTCATACCTCTTCCCTCCCACAGATCTACCAAACCACAGTATTTCGGATATTCTTATATATGTATAACGTGTAACGTGTAGTTGTCTAAATAACGTGTAGCTGTCTGTCTTTTGAATGCTACTAAGCTCTTTACCACAATAATACCCACAGGTCAATTATTCATTGATCAGTGGAAGACAGCTAAATCCTGCATACTCATTTAAGAACATAAGGCTAAGCGTATACAATTTCAGTGTTAACATTTTTACCCATACGATGGCATAGACAACCTAATTTACCCTTTTAAAAGGGTTAAAGCCACACATTACTCCTGGCCATTTATTTTATTTTATTTTTTATTTTATTATTTATTTAAAATTTATATCCCGCCCCTCCTGCACACAGGGCAGCTTGGGGCGGCGAACAACATTCATTAAAATAATATAAAAATGTAAAAACAATTTAAAATACAGTATATGGGGAAAAGCCCCCACCCCTATCCCCACCCCTCCCCTACCCCTCGCCAAAAGCCTGACGGAACAGCCAGGTCTTTTGATCTTCTCCCCAACCTCACACTGACTCATGCTATATTGCTTTATACAAATTAAAGAGCAATAGTTTCCCATCCAAACCATATGCCTCTACATGCAAGCAGTTTTTAAGGTTTTCAACATTGAGGGGATGAGGAAGAAATTCACAGTATGCAAGAGAACAGGGTGAAAATTTTGTATCAGTTGTACACACAGAGGCCAACTGCACCTGCAACGTGGAAATTTCATTAATGATGAAAATGAATTCACACTATTGGAACCAAGAATAACTGTTTTTACACTGAATATCTCTGTTAAAAATCTCCTTTTATTTTTATACTAAACTGAAGCACACTTTCCTTTTAATAAATGATTTGCAAACAGATTTTACACCACTGTTTATTGCAGCACCATGCAATGCTCATTACAAGTAACTCCCCTCTATAACTAAACTAGAAGAAACTGGGCAGAAAGTAGTATACTACTGTTGGATCGGCTGCTGTAAAATCAACTCTGGGTATTTTTAAACGAGATGCTACCACACATGGCCACCCATTAACCATTTATCCAACTGCCTATTTGAAGATGGCCACTCACAGGATACTGCCAAAAAAGCTGGAGTGCACTGTGTGGGGCAAGCCAAAAAAAGTGCATGGAGACAGGTGCCCACAAATCCCTTGCCTGTATGAACCTGGGCGCTCCCTCCCCACATGCCAGCAAACAGGTCCATGGGCAGCCACCTCCATGGTCCTACGAACAGCCCTGCCGGGAGCTCTTAAAAGAGCACATGTGCAAAATACACCACCATGGTGGCTCAAAGCACAACAAACCTCCCTCATGATGCATGAGAGAAGAGTCAATGCCATGGAGGACATGTTGATAAATAAATTAAATAAATAAGTGTCCCCAGTCCCCCCCCCCCACAGTATGCACCTCTGTTGTTGCCCGGGAACAGCCAGCAACTGCACTGGCTGTACCACCTTCTGGGAAGGATGGGGTTACTGGCTGCTGCAGCTTCATGTTTCCATGGTGCCGTGGCTGCATGTCATGGCAGAGGGAGAGCAGCTTGGCAGGACTTGATATGGGGGGTGTTGCCGGGAGAGAGGGGGAACAGCTGCCCGTGCGAGTTGGTCAGTCCATGGAGGCAGAAGTGTGTGGAGGCTGCCTGAGTGATCATGGTGGCCACTCTTGGAGCAGTCCTATTTATTTATTTTTTAAGAGTTTGTCCATTGTCCTTTATTTATGTGTTTTTGTCCTGTATTTTTGACATGCTGCTAGCAAGGCCACTTTCACCCCCACCCAGGAAGTCATGATCTCATGACTTCTGGGCGGGAAAAGTGGCATCGGCAGCATGTGGACTCAAGAGGTGAGCCAGTGGTCCCAGCGGTGGGATGGGGAGGTGCGCTTGGGTTATTATAGTGTCTGAATTTTCCAAGAGATGCCCACATTTTTGATCTGCCAACCCCATTGGCTGGATTTTTAAAATATGCATCCATGGCCAGGATTTTGCTGGTATCACTGCATCCCCTCCCTGGTTGGAGGAAGGAGCCCCGAGTCAGCTGTGCTCTTCCTCCCCCCATGTCCTGTGTTCTCTCCCCCATGTCCTGTATTCTAGGGATGTGTCAGTGGTCACCCTATCCCCTAGTCACAGCCCAGGCTAGCTGTCACCATGGTTGGGATCCAGCCTGTGTTAACATCTGGCAGGTGCAAACATATGTGACGGTGGCCCCCTGGCCACCATCATGTTTGATAACACCCATTATGTGACGAAGGGTCCTGTGTGGCTTAAAAGCTTGCATATTCTCAACAGAAGTTGGTCCAATAAAAGATATCAGCTGAACTATTCTGTCTCTCTTACACTTGGGACCAATGCAGCAACCATGCTCTCTTCTAGGCATATGTAAAGAAATAGCACAATTGATGTGGAGTCAGTACATGATTTTTTTTCCATGCAGGGACCTTGGCATATCATGATTATTAAATTTTAGTATATGAATTTATAAGACTCATCATGTCTGAAGCTGAAGGAAGCCACAAGACACATGAATCAACCGAGTAAAATAATGTGAACATAATTCTGCCAAAATAAAAATGTAGACATCTAGAGTTGCTAAAGTGCATATTCATCCCATTTCTTTAGACTGTCCAACAACGTGTCAAACGTAAGTTTGTCTACTGATGTAGAGGAGAAGAAAACGGATATTTTAAAGATCTTTCAGGAAAGAAATTTTTGGTACCATCATATCAGAACATAACTGAGAAAAACCTGTTTCAAATTTCTGCAGATCTTTTCTTTAAATCTGTGATTATACCATAAGACACTAACATTTTAATTAGATTTTAAAAGCAAATTGTAAATGTATGTGCACAAGTTGCCAAAGGTTCCATCTAAGGATTCTGCCAAGGTTATGTACAATAATGTGACACTGCATGAAAAGCAAATCTAAAGAAAGATACGAGAGAACTTTTAAAACCGTCCTTCACTCTTGACCTATAGATGTTCACCACACTATGTAAGCATAACTGAAAAAGTAGTAACACTCAACAGTGCTAACGCATACTGCCAAGCTCAAAAATCTTCATACTACAATCTACCTCATGGTCAGTTGACTGAATGCCTTCTACATTCAATTAATAGTTAGTGGTAATCTTAGCAATACTATAATTTTACACTGGTGTCAAATAAGATTTTTTTTAAAAAAAAAGTCTGCACTGAGCACAGGAGTTCTGTAGTAAAAATATTTAAACTTTATTTATTTATTTCCATGAATTTCTACCCCGCCCCTCCTGCCATGCAGCTCAGGGCGGCTTCCAAAATATTAAGACAATAAGGATTTGACAGAAAATAGGCTTATTAAACTACTACTCTGGTCTCAGAACACGCTGCCCCCCAACTAGGTCTAATTAACAAAGAAACTGAACCCACCCCCAAAAATGAAAACCAAACAAAGGCAAACCAAAAAACTATTTGAGAAGGTGAGATTGATCACATAGACAGAAATCAGAGACTGAGATCTGAACTCAGCAGATACAGAAACAGGGATGGTGAAGAAGTGCCAACCTAAATTCCTTCTTTTTTCTTGTAAAATTAAAATGTTGAGATCTGGATTTCCACAGAGGCCCTTTTCACACAGACACTCTAACATTGATCTAATGGGTGTTACATTTAATTATACATGTTGCAGAGCACCCACAGAGAACACCTTCAGCCCTGCAACATGTATAATCAAATGTAACACCCATTTGATCAGTGTTTGAGTGTCTGTGTGAAAAGGGCCTCTGTTTTACATCTGTGACAGTGAGGTCAAAGAAGACCACAGCAGGATTTAAAATTTTGTCAATTTTTGAAAAGCATGGACTCTTGGACAGTCAGATCAACATCAACAAGGTGATTTTTCAGCCAATTCTAATTTAAAATTGGTTATAAAACTGTATTTTTAATGTCTGTGGGCAGCTTTATAACTCCCTTCACCTTGCGGTTCACCAAGGCCTGAGCCTGTGCATCTTCTGGAAACACTGTAAAACAATTCTGTTTAGGGAGGTTTTTGGTGACTGAAGATGGGGATAAATAGATGTTTAATATACTATAACTTGCCCTGAGCCTATGGTCTTTCGAGGAGGGTGGAATAAAAATCTAAATACAATTTGATGCTGAAGAATAAAGTGTAGTATTTACTGTTAAATATAAAAGTGGTTGATCTAATTTGTCAGACTAGGTATTCAATCTTACATAGCCATAACATTTCATTCTGGACCATAGCATGATGATCCTCTGTATTACCCATTCTGTGCTTTTATTAGGATTCAATAAACTGCATAAACTTTACAGTGTAATTTATTTGCACAACCCCATAGCACTTATGTAACTATTAAATCAACAAGTATTATCTGAACTATTTTCTATTCAATGATGCATGCTACACACCTGTCACACATGCACAGGCTGTGGGATTGTTAAACTTTTAATCCTGCAACATTAATTAGACTATAAAACCTTTAGAGTAAGGGCTGAGAGAGTAAATTGGCAACTTGGAATGTTGATTTGGATTAGGGCCTTATTGTTACTGCAGTACAGATAAATGAAAATGTAATTCAACATGTGACTAGTCTTTTGCTATGCTAGACAGTGATTTCACAATGTTTTCCTCATTTAGGACTAGAGACTAATTCCTAACCCTAAACATATGGTGGGGCAGCTGTCAAGAGTAGTTCTGGAAAGGATAAATATTGTCCCATGCTCTTCCCTGGACAAGGGAGCCAGTTACTACTACCCATAAAGGGTGTACACTTTTACTTCACCCCCTTGCATCAACTTGACTCTGCCAGCTAAAATTTTATGAAAGATAGGAAACAGAGCTAAGCCTCCATCTGCTCTCTACCCTTGCTGCAAAATATTATTAGGGATGCCATGACACTGTGCCTCCATGCCATGATGACTCCATCTTGTCCAAATCATGTTCTAGTGGACGTTATGTAGATGTGGAACACACTCATTACATTTGCTCAAAGCTTAGCAATTATATTTTTATGTTACCATCATGCTAGTTATGGTAATCAATCATTGAGGTGGCCTGCATTCTAGGATTTAAGGGCTACTGCTTATAGCACTCTTTGCTCAGGGGTGGAAAGCACAATTACCCCACAATTACTCCAGGCTTCTTAGATTTGCATGGCCACACAGAAGTCCGTGAAAATTTTGACTTTCAACAATTGTTTATAGCATACTTGTTATTTTAGTATTCCTTAATAGCTTAATCATACACTGCACTGTAGCACAGATAAAGCAGCCAGTGTTACTCAAAAATATTCAATGGGATCGTCAGAGCACAATCCAAATATGTGTTTCAAATGTGTATATTTTGCATGTATCAATAGCAATTCTTAAAATATTTCTGAATATCACAATTGTCTTGCTATGTTGTCAATAACTGATTTATCATCATCTTTGTTTATTATGTACTTCTAATTTACAAGTCAACATTGATAGTCCCTTAACACACAATTACTGTCTGGTTCATTACCAGCTACACTTCTACTGGTACAAGCTAGTGATTAAAAGAATGTATGTATTGTCAAGAGAGTACTGAAAAGCAGTTTTCCCAATAGAAGCAAATGATAAGGTAAACATCAAATAATGAAAACATACCTGCTGTTGCTAACATAAATTAAAGAGAATGTTTGAAGCTAACTTTCTTGGTTCAGATTGAGTTGCAGCCAGACAGAATATGCTTTGTAGCTCTTACATGAAATAATCTACATAAAAACTAAGGCCAATATTTTAAAAATTAAGTGTCTATTTAGTTTAATAGACAGTCTGTCTACATTCAGCTCTTCTGAAAAGAAGGGTACATTGATTTTGGTTCCTAATGATTGATCTTAGGTGCTTGGTCTTAGGCCACCTAATTTAAACCGAAGTTGAAAGGATAAGACGTTATACCATTTATATATTTAAAACTTATCTTCTTCATTACAAAAAATAGGTATTGGAATACTTGGAAATTTATTTAAACATCTTCACTGTGATGAATCAAATTTTCTGAAGCAGAAAGACTTATATAATATATAACCAATCCCCACAATTTTGAATTCCTTTTTCCATCTTGGAATCTGAAGAAATTGAGACTGGTTCCTACATTATGCTCATTATCACTAACAAAAATACAGAAGATCAGCAAAACATCTAAAATCTGTTAAAAATTAGCACACCCTTCATCAGTCTTATTGCACAACTAGATAGAAACTTTACATTGCTGAATTTTCCATCCTATTATATAATAAATCTGGAAAGTAAAGCTTTGTGTAACATTTTTAATTCTAGTAGGAACTATTAACAACCCAGCGATAAATAAACATTTCCACACTGTATGTTTTCAGACAAAGTGCCTCCTCAAAGTACCCACCATGCTTGTGTGAAAATCCAACTGGTAACCAATGGTTAACTAGTGAATACTGGGTTGGTACTGGGTGGGTAAGAGCATGACATTTCAGATCAAACTCCAAAAGCTAAAGATTTTTTTTCCAGTACCTAGATTTTATCCTTCTATTAAACTACTCTTTATTTATATTATTATATTTATTATATGCAATTATGAGTCGCCCCATATGCCTACGGCATCCCGGGGCGACGTACAACTAAAAAACATTCATAAAAACAATTTAAAAAACATTCTTGCTGCAATGCACCCCTGAACCAGTCACCGACCTTAGTTTTCTGGATGCCAATGGCTCCCAGAAACTTTGTCACCTACAAACCTCACGCCTTGCCCCCAAGGTAAGTAAACTATGAGTTACCATACCCTGTTGTTGAGTTTATGTGTTAAGCACTCAGAGTATTTGTTTAGCTAATGAACACTCCATTTCTCCTGAACTGTTGCCTCTTATAACTACGCACACATTATTCTAATGCAACTCATCTGGTTGTTACCATGAACCTTGGTCCTTGGTAATTAATGCTCATAAGTATGGCCGTTTTTACACAGAGATGGGTGGGAGGATCAGTGTTTGGCAGCGGTGGGTGGAGGTGCGTGCGTGGCTGTTTACATGGTCACACACCTACCTACACCCATCTCCACCCACGGGGCCTGCTTTGGTTTTCCGGAGGGTCCCATGGGTGGAGATGGGTGGGTGATGGGTGTAGGTAGGTGTGCGCCAGGAGCGTGCACGCACAAACACCCACCGCCCGTGGTGTTTTCACGGGCACACACCCATCCCCCTACCCACCACCAGCCATTTACACGGATGCCCCGCCCCCAACACCTGCCAGAACACAGAGTGGGTGGGCGTCCATGTAAAAACGGCTGATGTTAGCTTAACGTGTGAACTTTCAAAGGAAAATGTTCTGCGCGCTTAGCCATGCTCACATCAACACACAGTTTGCATTCACTTACCCTTAGGCAGTAGCAATTACTGCCCGCCCCCACACAACATAAATTAACTAAAAAAAAAAATGACCACAGGTTCCTACCCATCCCAGCAATAAAAAATATACCGTTAATCTGCATAAATTTGCACTAATTTGCTTATATAAATTTATGCACATCAAAAATAGCCTTATATTGAGGCTGAGATAAAAACAAGCGGGAGCAGAAACTGGGTGAAAGGGTAGGACAAGTGGAGGTATAAGACTGACAAATAGGCACTGGAGCCAGCAGTGTAGGTGGAACTTGAGGCTGGATTTGGCTAGCCTGGCTCTGAACCAAACCTCGCTCCCTCTCTTTCCCTTCCCCTCCTCCTTAATCTGGCTTTTTCATTGTCTTAGCTGCCTGTTTCAGTCAAGACCCTGTTTCCATCAGCTCTGGAACAAGAGCTGATTGTAGATTTCCATCAGCCTCCCTGTCCCATCAGTCATAAGTTGAAGCAGCTGGCACTGCCATACACCAGGGCAGATGGGAAGCATGGGCCTGGCCACAGGAGGAAGCATGGAAAGCATGGGTCTGGCCTGGCCTCCACTGATCAACATGAAGCTGTCTTTCCTCACTTGGGTGCCCAAGACTACAAAAATACCAAGGCTCTGATTTCCAAACTTTTGACATCCAAACCTAGACATCAGAAACCAATTCCACAACTGTCTGGGTCAAAACCAGATTGCTAGCAGCCCCACCACACAAATATTTTTAATCCCAGGTAAAGTACCAAAATATCACAGAATAGGCAAGAGGAAGGGGGCACATATAAGGAGTTGGCCAAAGTTCAGAACCTCAATATGCACAGACACACTCCAGCTACCTCCTGTGCGGTACCTCCTGATGTTCACCTCTCTCGTCTCTCCCTTCCTCATCTCTTAGATTGTAAACCCTTTGGAGTAGGGACCTGTCTGTAACTACTGACTACCGTTCCAGGTACATTGCTGGTGCTATATAAATAGCCGCCGCCACCACCAACCCCTCTTGGTGCCAGCACCAAGGAAACAGGCCAAATATTGTTCTGTCAAGCTCTTTCTACAGTACTGTAGATAATAGTACAGGCGTTTGATCCATTTTCAGAGCAGACCACTGTACATACAGATCATGCAGTGGTCAGATCCAAATGAGAGAAGATGAGATTGATCGGAATACAAACTTTTAGTTCTTATGCACTTAACTTAAAGTAAAACTTAAATCAGAATACTGTCTGTTTAAACTCTGGCTTTAGGTAAATGCAGGATCTTATTAGGATGATTAATGGTCTGGCATACACCCATCACAAATATCACAGCCAGGGTATGGATGTGATGACTGATGCTACTCTGAGTGATTCCCTGTGATAATGGTAGCTCCACAGCGAACTAGATAGCTGAGTTTGATTAATGGAAGATGGAGATTTTCCTTATCGTAGGAGGAGCAGTCAGCCTTAGTGACTGTAGGCAGCACACAGTTGCTTTGTTAGTAAGAACAGAAGAAATGCCATACTGGGTCACACCAATGGCCTATCCAGCCCAGCATCCTGTCTCTGACGATGGCTATCTTTGGTCACTTCAGAGAAATACACACAGCAGTCGTAATAGAGAGATCCATTTGCTGCTATTTACTCCCAGATCCCAGCAGTCAGAGGTTACATCCCACAAACAACTTGATTAATAGACCTTATCCAATCCTTTTAAAAACTAATTTATGCTATTAGACTTCACAACATCCTCTGGAAATAAGTTCCACATATTAACTGTACATTGAGTGAAAAAGTGTTTCCTTTTATATGTTTTAAATCTGCTGCCAGTTAGTTTCATAGTGCCCCCTAGTTTTAGTCTTATTTGAGAAGGTAAAAAACCACCAGCCCTATTTATTTGTTCTACACCAGTCATGGTTTTGTAAACGTCTATTATGTTTCTTCTTATTCATTTCTATTCTAAAATGAAGAGTTGCAACTTCTTGACGAAGGCCATGATTCTCCCATGGAATTTAAAAAAAAAATCCATGGGAGTTTGGGAGGCTCGGGGCCCGATTCTGCGCCTTACCGTGCTGGGCTCCTCAGCATCGAGCTCGGCTCCTCAGGCTCCAAGATGAAGCACAGGACCGGCTTCTTTCCTCCCACAGGCTGCGCTGGGTGGGTGGGTGCACCAGGCCTCGCCTCCCCCCACCCCCCCAGAGCCCGGCAAATAAACAGACCTACAGTGGCAGCAGCGGCGGCAGGAGCAGCTTCATTCAGTTCCCTCCCCATCCGGCTGCTCCTAGCCACTTCCTGACCCCCGCGTTGCTCTAGGCGGCCCCGTTGGGAGGGTCCAGGAAGTGACTAGGAGCAGCCGGATGGAGAATGTGTTGAAAGGAGCTGTGGCTGCTGCTGCAAGGTCAGTTCATTTACCAGGCTGTGACTGGGAGAAGGCAAGCCCTGGCAGCCCCTCCCACCTGACACAGCCTGGGGGAGGGGAGGGGTTATTTTACTGAAATTTATACCTCACCCTTCCCCAAAGGCCAAGAACACAAAGAGAAAAATAGTAAAAATACAAAATACACTAAAATTCCCTAAAAATCTCTGCCCTCAATTCCCCCCCAAATCTTCCTCCCTCTCTCTCCTCCTGCAACTGCCTCAGCACTTGAAAGCATGCATGTGCTTGTGAAAAGGGAGAGCACAAGGCAGAAAACCTGCTTATCTGATGCTTTGGTGTGTTGTTTCTTTTCTTTAGAGGTGAAATGAGCTGCTTGAGGATACTCCCAACCCCCAGATTTTGAAAAGATTGTAGTCAACCAAAATGACATTTATCAAAACATATGAGCAATTGACTTTTCACAATTTTGGTTCATTTATTTTGTTTGTTTCTGGTTTTTACGAAACCAGACATTCACACACACCCCACCCCCAGGGCACCCTCCTCCTTGGCATGTCATTGTGGCAATGGTAACTTGAACCGACCAAGCAAACTTGGGAAGTGAAGCCAGGCAGAGAGATCCCAGTCTGACTCTGGCCTCAAGGTGCCAAACAACTGGCAGAGCAGTTGAAATTACACTTTACAATGAATCCATTAGGCTCTGTTGTGTGTCATGCCACAGCCTATAAAGCACACACAATCCTGCAAAACAGTCTGCAACTACATGGAGAAATAAATCCCACCAAAAAATGCCAGCAAGCATAGGCCCCAGCAGCAGTTGCAGAGTTAAGAAACCAGACATTCACACACCTCCACGGGCACCCTCTTCTTTGACATGGCATTGTGGCAATGGTAACTTGAACAGACTAAGCAAACTTGGGAAATGGAGCCAGGCAGAGAGATCTCTCCTCATGGTGCCACGTGCCAACCAAGCAAGCTCGTTTTGTCAGGTACTTGTTTTCAGCTCTACTTTTCTTCTTCTATTTCTCTGCTAATCAAACCTTTTTCTAGATTATTTGTGTCTTATTGTATCAATGCGCCTACGTGGAAATGGGTGGGGGCGTCTCATGTGAAAAGGGCCAGAGTGAGTGACTGAACAAGGTATAAAAAGGCAGAATTGTCTTTCCCAGAATACTAATCAAATCATTTTGTAAAGTAATAGGATATGCTTCTACTTATGCTCCTCCCTGCTCCACATATTATTTTAGTACATATTGCATCTTCTCCAAGTGATTTTTTGCATTTACACTTTGGACAGAATGATCTTTCTAACTACTGTTTTCAGTCATATAGCGGTGTTTTGTTACACAAAAGACAAGAGGCTATTTCAAAAGTGGCACATGAGAAAGTAGGATAACGTAGTGGAGCCTGGTGGTGGGAGAGAATGGGTGTTGCTTCCATAATTTGGTGATTGCTGTAAATAAAATTATTATTATTATTGTTATTGTTGTGTTGATTCCACCTTTATTATGTACACTTCCATTCTTGTTGGTGGATGACAATGGATGGAGAGGAAGGAGGAACAACCTTCACTCATCATCATTTAGGGTAGTTTGGAGGTATGAACATTTTTCTGCTACCTAAAATGCAACATGTATGCTATGGACCAAGAGACAAACTCTAAAGAAACCAATATCTGAAATATTTAGACTTTTACCAGTTAAAATAAAGCTAGTATCTTAAGTTTCACTTGGAAGTTTTCAAGCAACAGCCAATGCAGATCCTGGATCACTGGTGAAATATGCTCCAAGCCTGGAATTGCATATAGTAAAAAATGTAATAACCTGACCATTAATTTCAGTTTCTTTTGCAGACAAGTGTTTTGCTGTTTTTATGTAGCAAGATGTATTTTACAACCATTATTATTTTTATTATAATAAATATTTATATAGCGCCAGCCATGTGCCTGGCACTGTACAGAACATAGAAATAGACGCGGTCCCTGCCTGTGGCTTACAATCTAAAAGACAAGGAGGGGGAGACAGGGAGAGGGGACAGTGGGAGAGACAGGGGAGAAGACAAACAAACATTCAGGCGGATGCGAAGTCTCAGGTGCGTGTACTTGGCTTGGTTACAAGGTGGTCGGTAGCAGCAGTCAGCAGAGGAGGGCTGACAGTAAGAGCAAGGGGAAAGACTAGAGGGCATTGGGAAAGGCAGCATGGAAAAGGTGGGTCTTGAGGAGGGATTTGAAGGAGCGGAGGGAGGAGGCGAGGCGGACGTCGGCAGGGAGGGAGTTCCAGGCATGCGGGGCAGCGAGGGAGAAGGGACGAAGGCGGTTGGGCGAGCAGGAGAAGCGAGGGAGAGCGAGGGAGGGGACAGCGGAAGAGCGGAGAGCGCGCGCAGGAGCGCGTAGGGCGATTAGGTCCGAGAGGTAAGGGGGAGCTTGGTCATGGAGCGATTTGAACGTGAAAACCAGGAGTTTGAACAGGATACGTTCAGGAAGGGGGAGCCAGTGAAGGGAGAGGAGGAGAGGCGTCACATGGTCGAAGCGACGGGCAGAGTGAATGACCTTGGCGGCAGAGTTTTGGATCGCCACAAGGGGGGACAGGTGGGAGCGAGGGAGGCCAGCAAGGAGGAGGTTGCAGTAGTCGAGGCGAGAGATAACCATGGCATGAACAAGGATTTTGGCCGAGGAGACAGATAGAAAGGGGCGTATGCGGGCAATGTTGAGGAGAGCGAATCGGCAGGATTTGGCCACAGAGTCAATGTAAGGTTTAAAGGAGAGGTGCGTGTCAAAAATGAAGCCCAAGCTGCGGGCACGGAGAACAGGACGGATGGTGACCCCATCAATGCAGATGGTCAGGTCAGAGGGAGAGGAGGGGGATGGAGGAAAAATGAGGAGTTCAGTCTTGGCCATGTTCAGTTTGAGTTGGCGTCGGGACATCCAGGCGGAGATATCAGAGAGGCAGTCGACGAGGCGTGAGCGGACAGAGGAGGAGAGAGAGGGGGTAGAGAGATAGAGTTGGGTGTCATCAGCATAGAGATGGTATTGGAACCCGTGGGAGGCAATAATTTCACCAAGGGACCGGGTGTAGATAGAGAAGAGGAGAGGGCCAAGGACAGAACCTTGGGGAACCCCAACCGAGAGGGGAAGGGAGGGGGAGGTCGACTCGGGGAGGGAGACATTAAAGGAGCGGTCAGAGAGGTAGGAGGAGAACCAGTCAAAGACAGAGCCACGGAAGCCCAAAGAGTAAAGCGAGTCCAAGAGGAGCGAGTGGTCGACAGTGTCAAAGGCAGCAGAGAGGTCAAGGAGGACAAGAACGGAGTAGTGGCGCTTCGATTTAGCGACAAGTAGATCATTGGTGATCTTGGCCAGGGCAGTTTCAGTAGAGTGGAGGGGGCGGAAGCCGGACTGGAGAGGGTCGAGGGAGGAGTTGGCAGAGAGGAGGTTCAGGCAGCGGGAGTAGACGACACGTTCCAGGAGCTTCGAAGCAAAGGGAAGGAGGGAGACCGGCCGGTAACTAGAGGGATCGAAAGGGTCCAGGGTAGGCTTTTTGAGGATGGGGGAGACAGTGGCATGTTTGAAGGCAGAGGGGAAGGAGCCTGTGGAAAGGGAGAGATTGACAACATGCAGAAGGGGGGGAGCGACAGTGGGAGCAATAGAGGTCAGGAGGCGGGAGGGGATCGGGTCAAGGAGGCAGGTGGAGGGGTTGGATGAAGAGAGCAGAGCGGAGATTTCCTCGAGAGAGGCAGGAAGGAAGGATGTGAGGAGAGAGGGGGGAGGGGGTGCTACGGGAGCAGGGGGAGGAGGTGGGTGGGAGGCAATGTCCTGACGGATCTTGTCAATCTTTGAGGTGAAGAATGATGCCAGATCCTTAGCAGCAAGGGAAGAGGGCGGAGGAGGGCAGGGGGTTTTAAGAAGGGAGTCGAAAGTAGAGAAGAGGCAGCGAGGGCCGCGAGCAAAAGATTAGATCCTGGAGGCATAATAGTGTTGTCTAGCTAGGGAGATAGCCGAGGAGAGGGAGAATTTGTAGTGGAGGAACATAACATTCTATTAATTGAAATGTTAGAAGCAGAACTTTAACAAGAAACTTGTATATTGCAAAATCTGCAAAATTCTAACCCCTTCATCAAGAGACCATATCTGAATCTAAGGCAGTGTTTCCAAAACCTTTTCCCTGCATGACCACATTTTGAAATTTAAATTTAATCTTGTAATCGCAGAGGAAAACAAAGACATAAAAGATATATCCCAACTGATACTTGCTAGTGGCCCCATCTGCACATGCTGTTACCCCATTTGGAATCCTGACCCACAATCTGGGAACCTCCAATTTAAGGCGTTTTCTACACTACAGGTTCTATCAGTTTAAAAGTTAAATTAGAATGCAACTTTCTCTCTCCTGATGGTCACCTCTCCATTGTCTCCCTCTCCCTTGTCTTGCTTAGAACTTAAGCCCACGGGGTAGGGACTTGTCTATAACTACTGATTGTACAGCTGCTTGCGCTATATAAATAATAACTAATAATAAAAACTTGAATCTGTCTAAGAAAGTAACCATCATGCACAGCAATTGTGCTACTCCCCACAGATTTGTCATCCGTTCTGCTGCTCACTTAACTGGTATAGGTACAACAGCTTCTGTACTGGTATCGGATGTCCAATCAGGTCAATCTTTTCTAACCAGTGCAAGAAATCCTACGCCCACACACACACACACACACACACGCACGCACATTAGACTTGGCTAACCTGAACTTATTTAGGTTGTACAATCAGATGAGCTAAACCAGACTAACACAAATGTATCATTTTGTGTGTTACACGGATTACGTAGTTGGACTAGTTTAAAAGAAGTTAAGACTTGATCAAGGAGTCTAGTGTAGACAAAGGCTGCACTCACAAAAGCCTTTTCTCACAGCTCTTCAACAGTGTAATTGTGGGTTTTAATTTTTCCCATGCCCGAACTGTCATGGCCACTGCTAGGTATCTCATGATGCTGTCCAGCTTTTTGTTTTTTGAATTTTTGCAATGCATTGTGGGGCACCAGGCAGGCATACAACAGGATTAGTTACTTCAAACATTATGGCAAATGCATACATGGGAATTAGCCTGACTGTTAAACCTTTTCACATGATAAAAGTGACTTATCTTCTATGAATGCAGCCAAAGTCTAAGTTGGTCATGAAAATCAACACAAAGCAGGCAACCACTACCATATTTTCATTCAAATTTCTACCCTGCCCTTCCCCTAAAGCTTAGGGCGGCTTGCATAATAAAAATACACATCATAAAAATACAATAAAACTCCATTTAAAAATCTCATTAAAAAGCCCACCCTAAACCCTCCCCCCTCAGCCCCACCTGCCAAATGCATTGCCAAAGAGAAAAAAGTTTTACACTGCCTTTGGAAAATGCTCAGGCTCTGATGGATATCCAGTGAAGGGAGCCACAACATAGGGTCAGAAACCAAGAACTCCGCTCTTTGGATCCTTGTCGTATGAACAAGATTGGCAGGTGGTACCGACAAGAGCGTGCTCCTGGCTGGCCACAGGGGGTGTGATGGAGCATGGAAGGAAAGGAATCCTGGGGCCCAGGACGTTTAGGGCTTTAAAGGTCAGAACCAGCACGCTTGAATTGTGTCTGGAAAGCTAGAGGAAGCCAGTGCAGATTATAGAGCACAGACATAATGTCCTCACAGCGACCCACCCCTGAAAGGAGCCAAGTCACCGCATTCTGCAACAGCTGCAGCTTCCAAACAGTTTCCAAGGGCAGACCCACATAGACCTCATTGAAGTAGTTTAGCCTCAAGGTGATGGAAGCATGGATGACAGTGGCCAAATCAGAATCCGAAAGAAAGGGGTGCGTGCAGCCTCCTCACCTGGCCACCTCTCCAACCTGATGTTTCAGCACACCAAGCCTGAGTAACCAGAGGGGCACCAGGGCATGTTTCTGCACTGGAGACCAAGGGTGGAAACAGACATATACCTTAACTCTGCTTTAACATTTTTTTATACATGTTGCAGGGCTGCATAGGGCACCATGTTAAAGTGGAGTTACATGCATATCTGTTTTCACCCCAAGTTTCACTAACTTTTCTTCATTACTCAAGAAAGGGATTCTTTGGGGAGGTGTGGAGTGTGCGCCAATTTGGTAAAAATCTATTAAAAATTGACTAAGTTACATCAGGTTGAAAATTTGGGGAAAAACAGAAAGCCCTTTTGTGACTTCTTTGTGAATGGGTATCTAGTGTACAGAGGTAATTAAGGAAGTGATAAGTGTTGTAGAGCTCAGAATGGTATCTTCTGGTTTCTTGTGTATAGTTCTCTGAAGTTTGAGTAGACATTTTGAAATTTGGATGTGGCCAAGTACCCCAATGCAGCTGGCGCTGACAGAAAGTCAGAAGTGGCTACCCTGCTCTCTAGGCACCACATTCTAGGCACATTCACTCAAGATGTTTAGCATGGAAAAAACCTCACCCAGCCTTATCTGTGAACGTGTTCAAAGTTTATTTGAAGGATGTACTGGATGTAAAGTGGGTCAAGTCAAAAGTTAAGCTGGAAAAGTATGGTTTGGCAGTCATTCTAAACACATCTTCCATATTTCTGGTATTGTGTGAAGGGATTAATCCGCATATCAGTCAGTCTTAATTGCTGTGGAGGGGAATAGAGGTGATTTTCCCCTCAGGGGATGAATCCTCACAGCCCACCTAGTGGGAATAATGCATTGCTGATAAGAAAAGGGAAAAAAAAGTATAATTTTATTTATTTATTTATTTTATCAATTTATATCCCGCCCCTCCTGAAAACAGCTTGGGGCGGCTAACAATGGTATTATACCATTACATAATAATGGTATAATTAAAGTATAACATCATCTTAAAGTCATGGCATCACCCACATTAAATGTTGAAATAGGAGGGAAATTATGAAGCGAGGGAGGGAATGTGGGAACAATTAAATATGCCAATGCAAACTACTGAAATGTGTGAATGTGCCCTCTGTCTTGCTAATGTTCTGTAATGTGAGGAGCTTAGTTGGGCTTAGTGTTGCATGCAACAGTGTTTCATGCAAATGAATGAGCAAATGCCTTTGGGACATGAGGGAAATTAGGGAGGAGGGTACTTGAAGATAATGGAAGGGTAGGCAGTAAAAAGGAGGAGAGTGCAAGAGAGACCCTCCTGACCCACTGCTGTCCCAAAATGGCAACAAAAGGGGACATTTGGGAATTTTCAATTTACCCAGTGAATTTTCTTTCATTGCTCTTGATGAGGCAGACAGGGTTGTGCCTCCTCCCTTTGGATGAATAGGCAGAATCCAAATGCTTTGTGGACAGCTCCTGCTTAAGGGAGCAGCCAACCCTAGAAGCTGCTGCTCAGTTACTACCTAATCTAAGAACTACTGCGAACTTGTAAAAAAACAAAAAAACAAAAAAAACAACTCAGCCAACTAAAAGTATAATAGAAAATGGCTTCCACAGAAAAAACACTTTCAGGACAGCTACAATTCAACTCTAGCTAGAATTCAAGAAATAATAGCTGAGAAGAACAGAAAGGCATGCTGACTCTGGAAGAAAGGGTGGGGTGTACTGTCAGCTTCTTTGATAGAGAAGAAAATTCACTGGGTAAGTCCACAAATGTTCCCTTCTTTCTCTCTCTGAAGCAGAAAGTTCAGCAATACAAAAAACTAAGGCTGCAATTATTAATCAATTAATCAAACCGATTAATCTGTCTAAAACCGATTATAATTTCCCCCCAGATTAATCGGTTGGCTGCCAGGACCTTCTGACAGTCCATAGTTCTGAGTCCGTAGCGCAAGGGGACATGTTCCAACGCGTGAAAATTAGATTAATCTACACCAATCTATGTAAATGTATGCACTTTTATGCAAATTTTAATCAATTCATTAATCAATTGACAAAAAGGCTCAATCGATTAATCAACTAAATTTTTTATTCCGGTTGCAGTCCTACAAAAAACCCAAGTAGGGAGGGAAATGTATAAATAGACAAAAGCCAAACCACTGAGAACTATGTTCAAGGCCTGCTAATATTGCAATCTCTGCAACATGGCATGACCAAAAGATGCTATTTTGGAGGCCATGGTATTTATTTCATAATGTCTAGTACATGAGTGCACTGATGACCTGCTGGATGCCCTACAAATCTCATCCATTGACACCCCCGTAGCCTCTAAGGGAACGAGCAGTGACCGCTTGGGGAACCTCTACACCAAAAGCCCTTTATGCCATGGAGATACACCTCCTCAACCATGTGACTAAAGTAGTGCTTGAAACGTTTTTAGCCCTCTTGCTCCTACTAAACACCAAAAAATGAGCAGAGAGGCTGGTATTCTCCAGGAAGATTTTTTGGGCCCTACGGACAACAAATGTATGCCATACAACTTCCTGTGGATGCTTTGGTCTTGGGTAAAAGGATGCTATGTTGCCTTTAAAATGCCATGTTCACCTTGGTGATGAAATTCAGGTGAAGCATGCAGGTTACACTGTCTGTGCTAAATCTGCAGAGTTCAAGATCTACCAACAATGCTTCTGGTTGAAGTAATTGTCATCAAAAAAGGCAACCCTTAACAACATTGCAAGGTGAACTTTGTGAAATAGTTCAAAGGAGTCTTGCCGTAGGGCCTTTAGCACAACATTCTATCTCTAACTGGGGAACTGGTTATGTAGCGGGGAGGGGGCAAATGAGTGAAGTTGCCCTTAAGAAGCACCTGATATGTTGACGGGACACTAGCTGAAGTTGAAGTCTTCTATTGCAGCAGATTGCACTGGCCAGCACTGGGACTTGTCTATGAAGCATGCTTGTGCCCAGACCTTTGTTAAAACTTCTTCCACCTATGGGGTTGCATGGTACCCTGGAAGTTGTACAAAAAAAATCATAAAACGTTTTTAGCAAACCTGTATCACTTCATATTCCAAGTATTCCTCAAGGATAATGGGGTCGGTTGTACCCCACTGGTTCATGCTCCCTGCAGTTTTATTTAAATTGAAGGTGAATACTAGAACACTAATGGGGTATGACTGACCCCTATTGGAATGCATGGGAAAATGAAAGCACTATACGCCCAAGCTTATGGGGTCATATTTGCCCGAAACACAATGTAGAATTTTGTCTGCTTTCATAATATGCCATTTTATGTATGTACAGAAAATTGTCATTACAAGTACATTGGGACTGTCCCTGGAAGCTACTGGCCAGAGAGGCCCTGCTTGGGGGTGGGGCGGGGGACTGCTGGCTTTTGCTCAACAGCAGAGTTTCAACATCTGTTGGGTGCCTGGTATTCCTGAGCCACTCCTTATAGCCCAGACTTGGCCAGGAATGGTCTCTCATCTGCTACAGGTGCCCCAGATAGGGCTCCTGGACAAGAACAGATTCTTGGTGGAAACTGGTACCACCCCAGCATTGCTTTGACACATGTAAGTGTTCCTGGTGGGGGAAAGAGCTCTCTTCTCTCTATGGTCTCTCTAGCAGCTGGCGGTCTGAGGGAGTTCTGGGAGACCTGCCTGCCTCTTCTCTAAAAAGATGGGGTGGGGTCTGGGATGGAGTTTTGGATGGAAAACTGGCTCCTCCATCACAGAGGCCTTACCTGTGCTCCTGGTTGGGGGGGGGGGGGGGGGGAATGGGTGCTGCTTGTGTGTGCCTCCTCCCTGCAAGGCACTGCCCATGCCCCACAGTGCATACTAGTTAGGAGGACAGGGTGAGGGTCTGATGCGATTCCAGGTGGCTTGTCTACTCCTTTCCAAGCTACCCTCCCTAAAAAAGGGATGAGGGTCTGGGATAGGAGTTTTGGAAGGAAACCTGGCTCCTTTGTCAGAAGCCTTACCTATGCTTCTGACAAAGCATAGGATCCTCTGTCAGAGGACTTACCCGTGTCCCTGGTGCAGCAAGCGTCTGCCTGTCCACTGCATGTTTCTTTGTGTGTCACGCGCTGTATAGCTGTTGTGGTATGAGATGATTTTGAGAGGCCTGTTTGCTCCCTTCCTATGCTATCCTCCCTAAAGAGATTTTGAAAGAAAACAGGCTTCTATCACAGTAGAGGCCTTCCCTGTGTTTCCAGTGAGGAAAGGGGCTACCTCTTCTGTGTGGCCCTTCTCAACTGCTCCATAAAGGAGCCCTGTACCCCGTACCATGAAGTGGCTGGGGATCTGAGGGAGGCCCTAATGAGGAGTGAGAACTCTCCCCATGCTGCCCAGTCTGAGAAGTGGGGAGGTCTAAGATAGAGTCTGAGGAGAACTGAAAGCTTCTCCGGGAGCAGGCTCTGCTGTTTTCCAGAAGGAAAAAACACGCAATCCTCACTTTCCCCCCTACAGTTCCCAATTATTATTTTTTTTAAAGAGAGAAAAAAAGAAGAAAAAACCCCCCTCTCCCCCCAAACCCACAGGAAATTAGTAAAAAGAAAGCAAGCAAAAAGCCCCTCTCCCCTTGAGGAGAGAGCACGGATCCCTCTCATATCACCCCAGGCAGGAATGAGCAGGGGCAGTAACTGCCAGGGTTAGCTCCTCCCCTAAGCATGAGCTGACCATCAAAGCCTTTGGATCCTGCCTATTTGACTAGAGAGAGGGGGTACAACCTATTGCTGAACTGTTCACCTCGGAGAGAGAGAGAGGGAGAGAGTGTCACCAGCAGCTAGAGAAAAAGGTGGACTGCACAGACATCACTGGCAGTGGTGCTTGGTGGCATCTCTCTCTTTCGCTCCTCTGCCTGTGCCACTCCTGCAAGCAGATCTGGAACCTGCCCCTGGTATGTAATTGCATACATTACATATGTATGCAATTTCTAAATGAGGAAGATCAGGAGAAAGAAAAGAGCTACTTCCCCCCTATTTTATCCTATTCATGGAAACCGAGGCAGAGAGAAGCAGTTAATCCAGTTTGGAATAACTATTCTGTTTTAGATAGGTTCATGAGAGCAAGCCCATCTGTGGTAATTACCACAAACTTGCCACTCATACAGTGTGTGATAGAAACCGATACCACAGGTTTTTCCTGAGATAATCATGACTATCTCCACCACTAGCTTAATGTATGAACAAGCCATAATATATCCAACACTTTCAAAGAATGAATCCACTTTCATTAAGATCTTTTGTGTGCACTTCTCAGCAAACATCTAGTCAGGATACCTGGTAGGAAAGGATAGCGATCATTTTACTAAAGCAATGGAGCGTTCAGCTGAGTCAACATTCAGGAATAAGTGAGTTAATGTAGTCAGTGGCTCTAAACGGAGATAGTCTTGTTTCCAGTGAAATCTCAATGATAGTGTGCCCAGTCATCCTGTGTTATACAGGACATAATATTATAGAGCCACAGCATCAGCTCTAGTAGTTAAGGCATGTGCAATGCAGTGCTAAAATCACAAACATCCTAATCATTATCAAATTAGAAGAATATGTCCTAATGGTGTGAAAGCTAGCCAGAAGGGTCCTTTTTGGGAGATGTGGAATGTGTGCAGATTGAGTTACAGCGGGTTGAAATTTCGAGGCAAAAGCAGAAGCCTTGCCTTTTGTGACTCATTTGTGAATAGATATCTTGTGCACAAAGCAATATTAAGAAAGTGATAGGTGTTCTAGAGCTCGAAGCTGGTTTCTTCTGACTTCTTGTGTATTATAGAGCCACGGTTGTGACTCTATAGATGGTTGCAAACTCTCATTGAACAGAGTCTATGCTGTTCAGTGGGAGTCAGTAGAGCAAACATTTCCGGTTGGCAACCGGAGCGTTGATGGGTTTTTTAGAGTTTCTGTATTGTGTAATCAGGTTTCATCAGCTGAAAAATTAAAGGAGAGTCTATTGTAGACTCTAGTGGTTGTGATTCTACATTTGTGCTTTTAAAGAAAGTTATAGTGTTGGAGAATTTCCATTCCCTGTAAATGGGAGAAGAAATTAGAACACGCACATGCGTGCTTTCTGTCAGGCTGCAGCGGCGGCCATTGAGCTGGCCACTAGGGGGATAGAATAGAATTAAATCTCCCGCATGTGACCGAGCGGCAACAGCACAGGGATTCAGTCAATCCTGGCTGCTTCTTCACTCTGCACTTGCCCCTGTTCATTGTCCTCCCCCCGCCAGCCCTGTTTATTTCTCGCGCGCCCAGTTCATTGCCCCCATCCCCCGTCTGCCCAGTTCATTGCCCCCATGCCAGCCCCATTCATTAACACACACACACACACACACACACACACCTGGTCCAGTTCATTGCCTCCCTGCCAGCCCCATTCTTTCTCCCCTTTGCCTGGTTCATTGTCCCCCTGCCAG
This sequence comes from Sphenodon punctatus, assembly GCA_003113815.1. Lineage (NCBI taxonomy): Eukaryota > Metazoa > Chordata > Lepidosauria > Sphenodontia > Sphenodontidae > Sphenodon > Sphenodon punctatus. The sequence continues at coordinate 2,769,932 of QEPC01003937.1, forward strand.
CTGCCTCTACCACCTCTCCGCCTGCCTGCCTGGGGCCTCCACCACAGCAACAGCTTGGGTAGATGGGGGGAGAATCTGATGTCCCCGGCTGCCTGCCGCTGGCTGCTGCTGTGGCTTTTAGTCCCCCATGTACTGTCTCCCTGCCTGGGGGCTCCCCCACGGCAACAGCTTGAGCAGGGAGGATCTACCACCTGCCCGTCGTTGGCCACTGCTGTGGCTGTGGGGCTGTGTGTGTGTGTGTGTGTGTGAGAGTGTGTGTGAGAGAGAGAGATCGAGAGAGAGATCACTTTGAATGCGTGAGAGGTGAGAACGTGTGTGTGTGTGTGAGTGTGAGTGTGAGTGTGAGTGTGAGTGTG